>PVJC01050958.1:0-11601 GCA_004026665.1 Murina feae | reverse complement strand
AGCAGGCCGCCGACCCCCTGCCGCCTCTTTCCCGCTCCCCGATGCCCCGCAAAGGGCCTGGGAAGCCCACCAAGCAGGCTGCCGACCCCCTGCCGCCTCTTACCCGCTTCCCGTTGCCCTCCAACCCTGCAGCCTCTTTCCCACTCACGGGTCCTGGGTCCTGCACTGTTCCGCCTTGCAGCTGCTCTGTGCACTCGGGAGGTCCCTCAGCCTGGCCTGTGCCCTCTCACAGTCTGGGACCCCTCGGGGGATGCCCACCTGCTAGCGTGCCTGACCAGCCTGGGTGACGGGCTTTAAGGCTGCCCACAGCTCCCATTGCCCAATGTCCCAGCAAGGCTGGCTGGACGCAGGTTCTGGAGTTTATCTCCTATAATTGATGCTGTTCCTTTAAGGCGAGGCCTTTTACTAAGGAAGCTTCCTCTGCCTCACCTGGAGGCTTCTATAATGAAACAATTGTTACACTTAATTGTTGCAAATGTGTGTTTTGCTTCAGGCCAAAGGCTAAGGAGCCAGCGAGCAGGTAGTTTCGCTTTCACTCCTGTTGCAAGGGACGCTGCCTAAACGTTTCCTCAGGTCCGTGAGTGGCAGCCGCCATGTTGGCTGGGCTAATTTGCATACAGTCGCTCTGATTGGCTGTGGGCGTCCCGGAGAAACGGTTAATTTTACTATTCCGCTTTTATTAGTTTAGATTAGAGACACTGTGCACAACATTTGTGCACTGGGGGGAAGGGGTCCATCAGCCTGGCCTGTGCCCTTTTGCAGTCCAGGACCCCTCAGGGGATATCCACCTGCCAGTTTAGCCCACTCCTTGCAGGCAGACATACCCCAAGGGGTCCTTAGCGCTGCCATAGATGCAGGAGAGGCTCTAGCTACCACCACTGAGCTCGCCAGCCATGAGCCTGGCTTCTGGCTGAGTGGCACTCCCCCTGTGGGAGCACACTGACCACCAGGGGCAGATCCTGCACTGAGCGTCTGCCCCCTGGTGGTCAGTGCACATCAGTGAACAGTCATTCTGCTGTTTGGTCAATTTGCATATTAGGGGTTTATTATATAGAATTATCTCTATTCCTTCTATTTGGATGTTCTATTTCCTTTTGATTTTGGTACTTATTCTCAAAAATAGAAACATCTTTTAACTAAAAAAATGAAATTAATTTCTCTCTATTATCCCTCTGAACAATGAAAGGATTTTAGGATATAAAGAGTATCTTTCGGATTATTTTCTTAGCTCTTGCTTCCAGTTCCTTAATATTCTCACCAGCTTTGTCTAATTTGCCACTTAACCTAATTTCTTGAGGTCTTTTTTAAATTCAAATTAAAAAAAAAATTTTAGAGGTTATATTTGGTTCTTTAAAAAAGAACCTAGTCTTTTCTTCAGTTTTCCCATTTCTTCTTGTAGATCTTAAATAATTTAAACACACTTGTGTTTAAATATTTTTCATTGTGAATTTATTTTACAGTGGCAGAGAGCATACATTTACATCTGGCATGTGTGTAAGGTCAGGCCCCAAACCACAAATTCTTAGGGACTCTATTTGTAGGGTTCAGTCCAAGAGTGACATGCTTACTTTTCCCTTTCTGGTGCTAGGGCAGGGAGTGGGGCTATAGGTAGGGTCTCACTTCTAACTCCCCAGGCAGGCCTGCGGTTTAATCCCACGTGGTCACTAACCCTTGGTTGTTACAGAACTGACAACCCACCCTCCAGGAGGGCTCCAGCATCCGCTCTTGGCCTTACCCTTCTTGTTTTGGCTCCCTCTCTACCTTTGGCCCCTGGATATTTCTCTTATTTGGGGAAGGGAGGGGCACTTATTCCTACATTTAAAATGTTTCTAATTATTCTAGTTTAAACACATCTCTAGGTGTTTTGTGCAGGAAAGTTTCAGTTTATATAGACCTTCCTGTATTGGCAGAAGCAGGAATCCCTAAATTAACTTGAAAAAACATCGTCTTTGACTCTGAGCCTAGTGGAATAATATAATTTGCACAGAATATCTTGTTATGAAAAAGAGGCCCGGGATCAGTTTTTTCCTGTCCGCCAGCCATTCCTCATGTGAGGTGTGCCAGGTTCGCTGTGTCGCCATTAGAAAGGTGTGTTTATGAAAGTATAGCCGCACCTCCAGAAGGAGTAAAGATGGAATAACTAGGAACACACTCGGATCCCAGAGCCACAGAACATTCTTACCACCTTGGTTTATTTTGGAATCAGCGAGTAACTTTCACAGCTTAGACCTATAAAACTGCTTGCAAAAGGAAAGTGAAAAAACGTTTTCTGCACAGAAGGGTTGTGAAATGATAAAAGCGCGCTCACAATGCTGCCCTGACGATCCAGTTTTCACACCCCTGTGCCCACTGAGTCAGTTCCCCCCCTAACCAGGCCCGCCCCTCTCCCTGTCATCCCTCAGTACCATCAATTCCAGTTAAAACAGCTAATCCTCAGGGGCGCAGTCTGAGCCCAGTACCGCCCCCCTCCCCCCCCCCACACCTTTCCCCTATGACCCTCCTCCAATTAATCTGACTGTAGTGCAAACCTTTGTGGTTTACTCTTGTGCAGCCTCCACGTCCCCCTCGCCCTCCCACCCAGCCCCCTCCCTCTCAAACTCAGGGGAACTCCGGTTATGCAGTGCCACCGGCATTACTCATTCATCCCCATTCAGGCGTCCCCGGCCTTTATTAAGGGCGCTGGGCTCCCGCCGCTCACTCTCACTCTCCTCCGCTCCAACTCCGCTACTTGGTGCGGCTCTGCCCCCACTCCTCCCGCCGGCGGTGGGAAGTCTCGGAGGAACTCCGTCTCTCCGCAGCGATGCATCCCTGTGCGCTGGTATTGTGTGTTCTCTGGTCTGCAGTGTGCGCCGCCGAGAACGCGGATGACTACGAGCTCATGTACGTGAATCTGGACAACGAAATAGACAATGGACTGCATCCCACCGAGGACCGTAAGTGCACGTTAACTCTCTCTCTCTGCTAACCCGAACTGCAGAGCCTGCTCTCTGGGTCTAAAACTAACACATATACTTTGTAGCGAAGGAAACGGGATAAAAAGTATAGCCTGCTTTGCAGAAAAGAGAGAAACATCTTAGGAAGGAGTTCAAACAGTTATGTGTGTCACAGATAGAGAGATCGGAACCATACGAAATCGTCCACACTTGAGCCCCATGAACGGCAGTTTCATAGAGTTCAAGTTGATCCAGACTTGCATGAAAGATTTCTGTCCTCCAGATGTTTCCACGCTGTTTCTTTGAGGTGCCCTTAAGGGGGAAGGGGGTGATGGGATGGACAGTAACTTGGGGCCCCTTAGGGAGGTCAGGTTTTTACCAAGCGCACCCCGCCAAGGTCTGGGCGCGCGCGTAACGTGTGTGTCCCCGCGCCCTAGCCACGCCGTGCGACTGCCGCCGGGAGCACTCCGAGTGGGACAAGCTCTTCATCATGCTGGAGGACTCGCAGATGCGGGAGAGCATGCTGCTGCAGGCCGCCGACGACCTCCTGCGCGGCGAGCTGCGGGGGCTGCGGGCGGAGCTGGGCCGGCTGGCGGGCAGCCCGGCGGGGCCGTGCGCGCCGGCGGCCCCCGCGGAGGCCAGGCTCGGCCCGGCGCTGGACGAGCTGCTGCGGGCGAGCCGCGACGCGGGCCGCAGGCTGGCGCGCCTGGAGGGCGCCGGGGCGCAGCGCCCCGAGGAGGCGGGGGGCGCCCTGGGCGCGGTGCTGGAGGAGCTGCGGCGGACGCGGGAGGACCTCCGCGCGGTGCAGCGCTGGGCGGCCCGGCGCTGGCTGCCCGCAGGTAAGGACCACGGCCACGAGGGCACGTCCCTGCGGCTTTGTTCTCCGAGCGCGCGCGCGGGGAAGCCAGGTCAGGCAACCCTCCAGGCACACGCACACGGGCGCACCGCTCCCCCCTCTCCCGCCCCATTTCTCCACGCGTGGCCACAGGGCTCAGACACACTATACATGGCAGGGAGACTGGCTTTCGAAAGTGTTTCCCAGTCCCGGGGAGGTAGCTGTGGACGTGACCATCAGAGCCTTGAACTAGGCGAGGGCCCCTTGCTGACACCCGATCCACCGGGCCCTGCAGGAGGGGCTCCGTGGGCCAGTTGCAAGCCTGGCCCCCCAGCGCTCTCGCTCCGCTGCCCTTCCGTCCGTTAGGGATTTCCACTTCTTCTAATCTTAGCCCGCCCCTCTCTTTAGGGGAGCTCTGGTTCCCCCGCGCTATTTTGGGGCCCAGACTCATTTTAAGGGACGTTTTCCAATCCCTGGGCCGGCCTCTTCTTCTCCCCGCCGGTTCAGAGCAAGAGACTTGAGGCTGAATCTGATCTCAGGAGGGGTTAGTGGGATTTCTGAGGTCCCCCTCCCCCCTCCCCCAGCACCGGGGTCTGTGGAGTTTGCTGGCGCGGGGAGTTCCCAGGATGTGCGCTTTGGAATAAGCCGGAGGCTGAGGGATCCAAAGCGGAACCATCAGTGTAGGAGCTGATTGGTTACGTGGTGCCACCCCAGGGATTTTTTTTTGGGGGGGGGAGGGAGGGGTTAGGGCCGAACAGAAGAGAGGTAGTTCAAACCAGATGCAATTTGTTAGAGTCCCATGTGATACTCGATGAACCTCCAAATGCAAAGGAACTTGAAATAATACCTTGTAAAGATGGACGAAAGAAATAAAGATTTGGAGCTAAGTAACACTCCCTTTAAGTCAAAATTTCTAGGGAATGGTGACGTATCACTTGTGGGCTGTAGGAGAAAACCAGTGATCTGGTTAAGAAACCATAATTGCACTTTTTCCTGGGAAACTCAGAAACTGAAAATAATTACAAACACTGCCATCCTTCCCTATATTTCCAACAGAGCAACTCTTATTGGATGGAGTGTGAGGAAAAATCATAAGCATGTGTGAGAGCACATTTCATTTAAAATCAGAAACCTTACCAGTATACCAGTCTTTCCTAAATCCTCCAGGATTGTTTATCAGTACAGAACACATTTTCCTAAATATTAAGTAGAGCTTTAGAGGAGGAGAGGAAAGCATAATATCAAATATACAGTAGATCCTCAATGTAAGGGACAAGAAGACAAATTATAATTCTGTGGCTATTTCAAATGAATGAAGTTTCTTGTCTTCTGCAAACCATGCAAAGCCACACTGTCCATGTCATGCACCTGGAAAACTAAAGAATTATGCTGATGTTCATCTTCGCCTTTGCATTTTCGTTAGAGCAGAGGAGGGATGCATTTCTGAGTTCTAAAATGCTAATTTTTTATTAAACCCAATAACAGACTGTCCACATGCTTTGATTTTCCCTCCGTTGGTTCCCTGCCAGCTCGGCTTCTAAGGGATTCCTAATCATCCTGCCGGCCTCCGAAGAACCTGGTTTTAATTTTGTTGGGTCTTTGATAACATAATCAGAAAACCCTATTAGTGAAAAGCCATTTCACGAGAGAGTTTCTGACATTTTAAAGAGATATCAAGAGCCTCAATCCCTGGCTCCCAAAAGAAACCAGAAAAAAAAAAAACCCTGCCAGCCAGCATGCAGGGCAGCCTGCAGGGGAAGCGGGCCTTTGAGAGGCAATGAAGGGAGGCTGTGGAATGCAGCCCTGACTGCCTGCGCTTAGTTAAACAGGAAATCAGTTAATTAGGCTGCAGTAGGCACCCTCTTGAATACTACTTTTCTGAAACATTACAGGGACTATCTCACATGCCCAGGCATAATGTGATCTCTTGTTCCTTGAACTTTGTTTATTTAACATAGCTGGGGCGGGGGGGAAATGCACCTACCAATTTCATTGGAATAAAGAATCAACGCCTCATTAAAAAAAATCTTCAAAAATTCAAATTATTCAGTGAAAAAGTTAATGCCAACGTGTGACAGGACCCATTTTGTGCTTTAATATTGCAGTTACTTTTACAGGATTTCACAAATCTCAGTATTTTCTCTACTTACATCTTTAATTTTCTTAGGACAGAGCCTCGCCCTTAGCCACTTGCAGGCATTTAACTTAGCTGACCACACTTTGCATGGACCCTTGGTTCCTGCTAGTTCTGTCTATCCACCAGTTAGGCTTTAAAACAATCAGTGGTTCTCAACCTTCTGGCCCTTTAAATACAGTTCCTCATGTTGTGACCCAACCATAAAATTATTTTCGTTGCTACTTAATAACTGTCATGTTGCTACTGTTATGAATCGTAATGTAAATATCTGATATGCAGGATGGTCTTAGGTGACCCCTGTGAAAGGGTCGTTCGACCGCCAAAAGAGTCGCGACCCACAGGTTGAGAACCACTGCTTTAAATGCTTTGGAAGTTTTACTTTTCAAAACTATTTTAAGACAAATATATATATATATATTTTTTTTACGTTGTTACTAAGGGAATACCTAGTCTAGTTTAGCTCTCATCTATGTTCTTGCAGACATATATGAGGTTAGCATAAAGCAGGGCTCGCCTGTTCAAGGTTTTAGCACAGAGTTTCCCAGTTCCCTTACCAGACATGTGACCTGGAGAGGGACAGAGGAGGGAGTGCACTGAGCTCCCAACCGCTAGGTTTGAAAGTCTCCTTCTAAGTGCTCCTTAGCAGAAATCTGTTCTCCACCAATCCCTTTGGAAGAATTCACTCTTCCTTAAAGTTTTCTATCACTGCTTAAATCGTGTTTACAGGCATAAGGACAAAGTCGGAGTTTTCAAGCATATCCTTGGGCTACACAGCTCTTTCTGCGTGCTAGATAATTGTTACTTGCTGACTTGCAGAATATTGGAAGGCGAGTGGAAGGGAGAGCTTTTTATAGAAAACAGCAAAGCTTGGAGAGATTAGGAGGGTCATCAAAAGCTGCACAGCTTACAGGTAGTGCAACAAACTGAATTCCAGCTGTTCTAGCCAAATCCAGAGTTTCTCGCACCATTAAAAGGCAACGCACTGTGCCAGGCAAGCTTATGGCCTTTGCAGCCAAAATGCCCAAGTCCAAACCCTAGTTTTACCGCTTATCATCTGCGTAAACACAGCTCAGTTACTTAGCACTCTTTGACTCAGTTTTCTCATCTGTCAAATGGGAATATTGACTATTTCTGGTGCTGATATGAGGATTAAAATGATTTATAAGATGTTAAGAACAATATCCGGGGCATAGTGAGCACCCAATAAAAGTTAGTCATCATCATTATACATTTTTGCCTTTCAAAGATAGTTTTCTACAAACTTTGCAAAGTTTATAAGTATCTGAGAACATGTGGTATATTAAAGTGCATTTGGCAACAGCATGACTGACCTAAAGTTTTTGTCTAAAAATGCATGTTAACAATGGCTAAATGGGCTGAGCTAGATCCATTGAATTTCACAGGCTTTTGTTCTGGGAGCTTGGAGAACAAGTCAAGGAGAGGGAAACGAGTTTGGCTCTGAGTTCTTGGAAATTATGGTGTCATTGTTTGAAGTTAATGCATAGTGACTCAACATTTTTTTTTTTTAAAGTTGTGACAAAGAATTCTAATTGGGAGGGGAAATAGTTACTAAAGCATGATTTTCATTATTCTGTGGGTTTGGACAATTTGGCTTCTCTGCACGCCTTCTCCATTTAGATGCTTCATTGAATGAGACCATTGGCTTCCCTTCTTCCTGTTGTCTTTGCTCTACAGAGAACACACTTGATGTCCCTCACGTCATATTGTGATACTGCAATCTAATTTTCAGTTGCAATCATTAAAATGCCCAGGCTAAAATACCTAAATGCCAGAATCATTTCTGAATGACTGTATATATATATATATATTTTTTTTTTTTCTTTTTTCATATTCTTCTTATTTTCTTGCTGCTCTAGGCTGTGAAACAGCGATTTTATTCCCCATGCGGTCCAAGAAGATTTTTGGAAGCGTGCATCCGGCGACACCAGTGAAGCTCGAGTCTTTTAGTGCCTGCATTTGGGTCAAAGCCACAGATGTATTAAACAAAACCATCCTGTTTTCCTACGGCACGAAGAGGAATCCATATGAGATCCAGCTGTACCTCAGCTCTCAGGCCATGGTGCTCGTGGTGGGTGGAGAGGAGAACAGACTGGCTGCTGATACTGTGATTTCCCTGGGCAAGTGGACCCATCTGTGCAGCACCTGGAACTCAGAGAAAGGGCGCGTGTCCCTGTGGGTAGACGGTGGGCTGGCGGCCGCCACTGCGGGATTGGCCACAGGTCACGTTGTTCCCGAGGGAGGAATCCTGCAGATTGGCCAGGAGAAGAACGGCTGCTGTGTGGGCGGCGGCTTCGATGAAACCTTAGCCTTTTCTGGAAGACTCACAGGCTTCAATATCTGGGATCGTGTTCTCAGCAACGAAGAGATAAGAGAGGCTGGGGGAGCAGAGTCCTGTCACCTCCGGGGAAATGTTGTCGGGTGGGGCGTCACAGAGATCCAGCCACACGGAGGGGCTCAGTACGTCTCCTAAGTGTTGTGAAACTCTACTTGAAGCCAAAGACAGAGACTCACTTCTTAAACCTATGCCAGTTTGGGAAGGTCTGAAAACCACAACGCATATTCAGAACACTTGAGACGCGAGGAGGAGAGAGTTGAGATCAATCTTTATTTATCTTGGCAAAATACTGAATACACAGTTGAGCGAAGACATCGGAGAAGGCTTTTGGGGATATTGTTACTAGGCTTGATGCCACGGTGCTTTCAAATGAATGTTGTGTCTTTGTCAGATAAACTCTCAAATAATTAAAGTGGACTGTTGTTGAACAGAAGGACAATTGTTTTACTTTTTTTTTTTTTTTTTTTTGGTTAATTTTGTTTTGGCCAGAGATGACTTTGACATTGGAAGAATAATGAAATAACACTAGTTGTCGATTGTTCATCGTTATTGGCATGTACCTTATTATAAAAAATGCTGGTGAAACATATTTATACTACGATGTGACTTAACAAATACAAATGTAGTTTATGTGTTATAATCAAATGTCACTTTTTGGAGAGGATGGTTATATAAGTTATATTGTAAAATGGTTTTGTATTAATTTTATTAAGACTATTTTTGTAAATAAAATATTTTATAAACCTAGCCCATGTTGTGTCGTCATAAATTTAAGAGGCTTTTGGAGTAATTCCACACTTTTCATCTTTCATCGAAAGTGGGCAATTAGTTTTCAGGTACTAGTCTACTATGTAAATAGTAAGAGTTAATATTATCAGAAACAAACTGTAGTATTTTAAGGTTTGGCTTTCAATATATCATAAGGAAGAAATATGATCTTGTTAATTCAGTTAATCTCTCTGGGTTAAGTTTTTGCAATTGAGAAACCAAGAAATTGAGAAAATAATGATCTCTAGGTCCCTTCCCATTTGATGATTCTATGAGTGTACTCATCTTTCTGTCCCGTGTAACATGGAAAGAAAAAAAAAAAAAAGAATGATCAGAGTTCCCCAGACGTGGGCGATGCCTGAGAGAGGAGGCTTAGGACTGCTGTTTGGGAGATCTAAAAATCCTAAACGAAACCATGACGCCGGCCTTCACAGCACATCCCGTTCTCTTACTACACACAAGGAGGGGACCGTCAAGCCCCTTTACCTTGCCACCACACCAGTGTTCTCCTCCTGGCAGGGCTGACAGAGCGCCACGAAGCTGCGTCTGCATGTCAGTGGGAAATCTGGTAGGACCGCAATGATCATGGGTCCACCTAGCGATAGGGCCTGAACAGCCCTAACAGGTTTGGCTCAGTAGATAGAGCGTCGGCCTGTGGACTGAAAGGTCCCAGGTTCGATTCCGGTCAAAGGCATGTACCTTGGCTGCGGGCACATCCCCAGTGTGGGGTGTGCAGGAGGCAGCTGATCGATGTTTCTAATTGCTATCACTCTCCTGTCCTCAATAAATATATATTGAAAAAAAAAAGACAGGGCCTGAACAGCCCCAGGTCACACCCTATTCATGACTTTTGGAGAGCTGGGCCTGCAGGAATTATCAAAGTACATTTTGTAACCAAACAGCTTGGTGTCCTCAGGCAAGTTACTTAACTCCTCTGAGTCTTCTCAGTAAAAGGAGGGAAATGGACTCTTGATACCTTTTAGCAATAAAATTCCATGAATCTAGGAATCTTTGATGATGCTCATGGGTCAGTATAGCTTCATCCTACCTGTGAGACTCATAAAATCAGGCTGATGGCTCTCAAAGAAAATTGCAGTTATGAGCCCAGAGGCCGGTCTCAGACCCATGGAGATGAAATAATTCAAGGTTGCGGGCACACTAATCAAATCCCTGTTTAGCCATTGTCTATTTGATTCGAACGCTTAGCTTAAGGTGACCAGACGTCCCGCTTTTGGCGGGACAGTCCTGATTTTTAACAATTTGTCCCGTGTCCCGCGGCGTTTTAAAAAAGTCCCGATTTTTGGAAAGAATGCACGATAAGCTAGGGAACGGCGGGAGAACAGGAAGGGAAGATACGGTTTTCGGCGGCCATGTGACTATTTAGCCAGGATATGAGTTTTATATTATTTTTGTTAATTTTATAATGTTAGATTTTAATAATAACAAATAATTGTTGAGAACTGATTATCGAGAACTGCTTATCAAAGTTCGCATTGTTGATCAGTTGTTAGAATGCGACCACCATTGTTTGGACTTAATGAACAATGGCATTTTTTGGGATTGGCAACAACGAAAACATTTTGTAACTGTCTCTCAGACGATACACATCGTACTGTGTGCTAGTAAGCTAGTTAAACAAGTGATGTCATTACAAAGCAGCTATTCAGATAATTTAGGTAAGTAATTTATTTATTTATTTCATAAATACATAAATTTTCTTGAATTTACAGACAGTACTTGTATTATTTATATTTTATAATGGCGGCAAAAAGTCTAGCGCCAGCCTTGAAAGTGACACTTATGACTTACGTTACAGCAAATTCAGAGGAAAAATAATACAAGTTAGTATTGTTATTATTTAGAAAGAAATATAGGATTAAAATTAAAATAATAACATGCTGTCCTTACCAGGAACTAATGCTACGACTGAACACATTTTTCCTATGGTAAATAAAGTGTGGACATCAGAAAAATCACAATTAAGTGATGAGACTTTGAAAGCCATTTTATGTGTGAAATATAATTTAACAAATTCTTGTGAAAAATTTTATGACCTTTTAAAGAACGACAGCAATCTACTAAAAAAAAAATTCACTCAAATGAGAAATATGCCAAAGAATAAAATAATAATATACATAATTTTTTATTTATTATATTTGTAAATTGTCCTTATTTAAAATTTTTAAAAAATATATTACAATGCTATTTTTGCATTCTATGAAAATTTTTATTGCTCCATATAGACCAAATTTTTAATCAAGAACCCCCCCCCCCCACCCAGTCAGGGTAGGTGAGGATGGGGGAAGGTCAAGGGGGGTGGGGAAAGAGACATATGTATTACTCTTTGTAATATTTTAAGTAATAATAATAATAATCTAAACTAATAAAAGCGAAATATTAAAATTAACCGTTTCTCCGAGACAGGGTAAGCCACGCCCACCAGCCAATCAGAGCGACTGTATGCAAATTAGCCCAGCCAACATGGCGGCCGCCACTCCCGGACCTGAGTAAACAGCCCTTTCCATTGCGGCAGGAGGGAAAGTGAAGCTGAGCCCCTCAGCTCAGCTCCGAT
>PVJC01050957.1:0-11634 GCA_004026665.1 Murina feae | reverse complement strand
GAAAGGGAGCGGACTGACAATTTTCGGGGGTTAAGGGTGTTGGGGATGCGTGAAGAGACTGGACAATAATTGTACACCTATGGATGAGGACAATGGGGGGGCAAGGTCAGAGGTTGGGGTGGGAATTGGGAGGAGGGGAGCTATGGGGGAAAAAAGAGGAACAACTGTAATAATCTGAACAATAAAGATAAATTAAAAATAAAAAATAAAAAAACAAAACAAAAAAAAGTAATTCAAGTGTGCTATTTTTTAAAATACATTTTTATTGATTCAGAGAGGAAAAAAGAGAGAAAGAAACATCAATCATGAGAGAGAATCATTGATTGACTGCCTCCTGTATGCCTCATACTGGGGATCAGGCCCTAAACCCATGCATCACTGAAAGGGAATCACTGTGACCTCATGATTTATATGTCAACACTCAACCATTGAGCAACAATCGCCAGGCCAAAATGTGTTATTAATCCATTGGTAACAAAAGTGGAAGACAAAAAATTTTTTTATTGTTGACAGTATTACAGATGTCCCCCATTCCACCTCCTTTTTCCCCTTCCACCCAGCCCCTCCCCATCCAAGAACTTCATCACACTATTGTCTGTGTCCTTGGGCTATTCTTTGGTTAATCCCTTCTAGTCCCCTTCAAACCCCTCCCCTCTGAGATCTCTCAGTCTATCACATGTAGCCATGCCTCTGGTCCTATTTTGTTTGTTAGTTTATTTTGTTCATTAGATTTCACATATAAGTGAGATTATATGATATTTTCAAGACAAAAACTTTTTAAAGAGATGAAGCTCTTTTTTAAAAATACATTTTGTTGATTTCAAAAAGGAAAGGAGAGGGAGAGACACCGGCTGGGCACCATAGACTGGGAATTTGATGAAAAGGCCTAATCAAACATCTTTTGTCTTGCCTAGCCAACATGACTCAGTGGTTGAGCATCAAGATATGATCCAAAAGATCAGAGTTTGATTCCCAGTCTGGGCACATGCCCGGGTTGTGGCTCAATCTCCAGAAGTGGGCATGCAGGAGGAAGTTGATCAAGGATTATCTTACATCATTGATATTTCTAATCCTTTCTCTCTCTCCCTTCTTCTCTCTGAAATAAAAAAATAAAGTGGTATTATGGGGTACTCCACATTCCTTCTGCTGTATTCAGAGTGCCCAGATGAACCAAAGGTCACTAATAATATAGTTCAGGAATGGCACAGCTTAGAAAGAAAGAAAATAAATTTTGAGTATTTAAATGTGGGAGAGAGAATTGATTTGTAAATTTCCTGTTTTGTGATAATCATGCATATTATTCCCTGTGTAAATGCAGAAAAATAGGTAGATATCCAAGCTCTAATTCCTATGAATATACTATGTTGCATAGCAAGAAGGAATTAAAGTTGTTAAACAGGTGGCTTGATGAACACCTTGAATGAGGAGATTATCAGAGTAAGCTCAGTGTAATCACAAGGGTCCTCATAAGTGAAAGAGAAAGGCAGGAGAGTCAGCATCAGGATGAGATAGCATAAGACTATGAACCATTGTTAGATTTGATATAGAAGGCAGCTATAAGTCAAGGGATATGGGTGGCCTCTAGAAACAGAAAAAGGTAAGGAAACAGATTCATCCCCTAGAGCAGGGGCAGGGAATGTCCAGAGGCAGTATCAAGCCTGAGAAGTCATTTGGGCTGTCCTTGCCAAGGCATTAAGGGTGAGTTAATTAAATATTTGACCAAATATAGCAGGCTAATTTAAAAAATATTTTTATTGTTGAAAGTATTACGTATGTCCCTTTCTTTCCCCCATTGACCCCTTCTAGCCCATCCCCACTGCAGGCCTTCACCACCTATTGTCTGTGTCCATGGATTATGCATATATGCATACAAGTTCTTTCATTGATCTCTTCCTATCCCCCCACCCCCACCTTCCCTTGTTCCATGCTTCTGTGTCTCTGGATCTACCGTTTCCCCAAAAATAAGACAGTGTCTTATATTAATTTTTGCTCCCAAAAAAATGTGCTAGGTCTTATTATCAGGGGATGTCTTATTTTTCCATGAAGAAGAATACGGTACACACTTATTGTTGAACAAAAAAAAGGAAATTTATTACCTGTATATGGTACGGTAGTAGTTGTCATCACAAGCCAGCATAACCAGACAAACTGTGAATCCTACAGTAACAAGAATTTCTTGTTACCACCATTATTTCCATGTACAACAATCTATGGTACATTTACTCATTTATTCAATGACAGTCATGTCATCATCTTCTGGAACATCATCATAACAATCCAAACCCTGAATTTCCTGGTGAATTTCTTGTGACTCCATTTCTTTCAGAATCAGTGGACCAAATCTCTCACGTTTAGCAATGGCACTGTCCTTAAATGAGTACTTCTTGTCAAGGTAGCCTGCTTGTAGTGCATTGGCAATGCAACTGTCAGTGATTTTCTCCCAGGAATTCTTCACCCAAGTCACAACCTCTTGCAGTTTAGGTTTCACAAAGTTTCCACGCTGATTTCTCTCCATTCTATTTTCAATGTAGTCATTAATTTCCATACGCAAATTTTCCTTGAATGGCCTTATTATCAGAGAGGTCTTATTTTCGGAGAGGTCTTATTTTCAAGGAGGTCGTATTTTCGGGGGGGTGCCTTATATTTCAGCGAGAGGCAAAACTGTAAGTAAGTCTTATTTTGGGGGATGTTTTACTTTCAGGGAAACAGAGTATCTTGTACACATTTATTTTGTTCATTAGATTCCACATATGAGTGAGATCATGTGATACTTGTCTTTCTCTGACTGGCTGATTTCCCTTAGTGTAATACTCTATAGGTCCCTCCATGCTGTCTCAAAGGATATGAGTTCCTTATTTTTTACTGCTGCATAGTATTCCATAGTGTAAATGTACCTCAGCTTTTTTTATCCACTCGTCTACTGATGGGAACTAGGGCTGTTTCCAGATCTTAACTATTGTGAATTGTGTTGCTTTGAACATAGGGGTGCATACATTCTTTCTGATTGGTTTTTCTGGCTTCTTAGTATATACTAGAGGCCCGGTGCACAGATTTGTGCACTCGTGGGGTCCCTCAGCCTAGCCTGCACTCTCTCGCAATCCAGGACCCCTCAGGAGATGTCAGAGAGCTGGTTTTGGCCTGATCCCCACAGGCCAGGCCAGGAGACCCCACCAGTGCATGAAATTTGTGCACCGGGCCTCTAGATTGCATATAAGATCTTTGGTTAATCTCTTCCTGCCCTCCCCCCGCCCCCTTCCCTCTGAGATTCATCAGTCTGTTCCATGTTTCCATGCCTGTGGTTTCCACTCCTGTGTTGAGCGTCTATTCCTGGTGGTCAGTGCGCATCATAGCTACCAGCCAGTTGGAGGTCAGCCAGTTGCTTAAGTTTTTATATACAGTAGTTGCTTGGTTTATGTTGAAGATCTGTTCATACTGTGTGATGTAATGCAATTTTCACCATAAGTCAGAACCCACCTACATAAGCACCTACATCACTCACATGGAGCACATATATTACACAGCAGTAATGAAGTGAAACAGTAAAAAATATTTAAAAGAAAGATAACAATTCCTGATCTTGTGGTAAATAAATAATAAAAAACATAAAGCACATATGTACATACATTGAAATGATGGAACTTTTTTTATAAGTGAATGGGAGATGGCAACATAACCATGAAACGATGTATGTAGAGTCTGAGGTAACCTGAGGACTGTGTATATAGATTCAAATGGCAGTTCTATATTTAATTTTTTTAAGGAAACTCCATACTATTTTCCACAGTGGCTGCACAGTCTGCATTCTCACCAGCAGTGTACTAGGGTTTCCTTTTCTCCACATCCTCACCAGCCTTCGTCATTTATTGATTTGTTAATTATAGATAGTTATTCTGACAGGTGTGAAGTGATACTTCATTGCCCTTTTAATTTGCATCTCTCGAATGATTAGTGGCTTTGAGCATTTTTTCATGTCTCTTGGCCTATCCCATTTCTTTTAAACACATTATCTTATGTCCATGAGTTTCTCTGACAGGTTTTATGTAGAGTTCATACTACATTGGGTGAACTAGTGCCAATTTTTATTTTCCAAAGCTGTTAAAATATTCACAAGGTAAACTTTTAGAGCTGACCTCTTTCCAAGACGAATCTATCCTTTCTTCCTGAGCAAATGATTCACGGTACTTTGGTTTTTTTAACATTCTCTTTTCCCTCTGGCCACTTGCCTGGAACTAAAGGCACTATTTCCCTGAGCACATCTTCCCCACTGATACTGTGAACCTTAGAGCAGGCCTAACTGAAGGTTATAAAGGTAAGGTTTCTCTGTATTGTTGCAGTGTCTTTTAATACCTTTTCTTTTCTTCTCATAGACTGAAGGCCTTCTGTTCCCAGCTTCTTCACAATCTTTCCGAATAGTATCTACTGTTAAAAACTTATCCATTAGTGCTTAAATGATAAATTTTAACTTGCATGCCAAATTATATATACACACACACAGGATAGAGCAGAAGTAGCTTTACAGTTGTTCATATGAAAAATACAATAATTAATAAATAATAATACAAGAATAAGCTTTTACATACTCACAACTATAAATCTACTTTGCCCAACCCTGTATATATGAGATTGTGGTGTTTCAGAGATATTAGACAATGGACAGAAACAGCACTTGGCAGGGTAAAATCTGCAAACACTAAGGTCAGAAAGGATCAGAATATAGTAAAACCGAACTATGGTTGAGACTGCATAGTAATTGAAGAGCAATTTCTTAACCTCCAGCACTGTCAAATGTTTTCTGAGGGTGGGGGGAGGCCACAATAGTTCATTACCATAGATGCATCCCACATCTTTCTCTATTCTCATTATAATGCAGTTGGCCTTCCAGGGATATTGTCAAAATCAACTATGTAAAAATTCCAAAGAAAAGGGGAAAGGATTTATTTTAGGCCTGAGGGATATATTAAATGGTTTTCTTGGAGATTATAAAATGAGGTTCTCAAAAATAAATAAATAAATAAAAATAAAGTGAGGTTCTCACAACCTAACCTACCTTTAACATTCCTCTTCCACATATTTTCCTCTAGTTTTTCATCCTACCTGCAAATTCTGCTTCCTCGCTGTTTCACAAAGTGACAGGAATCTACCTAAGTAGTAAACTATCTGCAAGTCCCCTCAAATCCAGGTTCTTTTCCACCTTGCTTTACATTGCCCTACTCCTTTGATCTTCCCTTATGCATTCAAATGATGAGAACTTTCACTCCAGTCAAGTTATGACTTTGATTTAGAGTACACACAGAAAAGAAACCAGATTGGGTAAATGGAAAATCATTAGGAATGCTAGTAACTAGTTGAAAGACTATGGCAAACCTAGGAACTACTGGCAATAAGAACCCCTCATGAGATTGTTTTTACCAAGCTAAAGAAAGCAATACAACTGAGAGGTTGAAGGTATGAGACCTAGTCATATGGTTGCCAGGCCATGTAAATGTCTTGGTGCTCCATCATTTAATAGAATTCCTAGGAACTGTCTCAAGGTCCTTCAATTGTTTTTCCTGATCCCTTCCTTTTTTTTTTTAGAAGCTGCACCTATAACTATCAGCTTTGCTACCCATTCATAAACAGCTAACAAAATGGCTGATTCAATATGAGATCCAACTTTCAAATTGAAATGGTGTTAGCTTGTCTAAGTCCAGTAGTCCCAAAGAAATTAAAGAAAAACTTCCCATGACCAAGAGTTGAGTAATAATCTGACAGGAGGCACAAATTCATCTGTGGTGTGGCTTAGCATGGAAAAAATATAACTGGGAGCACTGATCGCTCCAACTTTAACCTATAAATAAACATATATATATATATATTTTCCACAGAGAGGAAGAGAGAGGGATAGAGAGTTAGAAATGTTGCTATGAGAGAAACATCGATCAGCTACCTCCTGCACACACCTCACTGGGGATGTGCCCGCAACTAAGGTACATGCCCTTGACTGGAATCGAACCTGGGACCCCTGAGTCCACAGGCCAACGCTCTATCCACTGAACCAAACCAGTCAGGGCATCCGTCTTCAACCTATAGAAAATAGAAAAGCTGAAAGAGTACTAAGAGATACTTTATCTTCTAAATATTCCTGCTGCCCTTTTTAAAATTGTTGTCTGATCTTTACTCACTAAACAGAAAAATGGTGCTTGTAATTTCCTCTCCATTTCAGGATTGTTGTAGAATGAGCATCTTGAGGACCACAAACTAAACAGCAAGTATAAAATGATAAGACTGGAAATAGAAGCTGCCACCCGTATAACTGCCAACAAAGAAATAGAAACTCTTGCCTATAAAGACTGCACTGAATCATATGATTATGAAGTCATCAATCTAACATTTAAGTCTTTAGTCACTCAGAATTCTAGGAACACCAATAATCTCTGCACCTACTGAGGCATTGGGGCTGTTCACTTCTTTAATTAGTCATTTCCTTCCTGAATACATCCTGCTTGTCACAAACTTACAAATAGTTTTTCATACCCTAGTCCCATCCTGACGTTTCCTCAAAATGTTTTTGCTTCTCACAGTTTATTGGTTTTGTGCCTCTTGGTATTCAGGACCAAAGGAAATGAAGTGAGAAATGAGGCTGAAAGGGGGCAGAAATACAATGAGGGGAACCGACTAGTATTGTAAAAAATATTACTCATGCTCTATAAACCATTTTTTAAATGGCAAGGCACTCCTACACTGGCTGGAACTGACCTGGAGTTGCAGCCCTTCCCCCCAATCCCCATTTGGAAGTGTCTATTATCATGGAGAGATTAACAAAGATTTGTTATGGAATGCCAGCCCTTTGAAGAAACCCAGCCCTTTTTGCATACCTGCAGGCCTTTTCAAATTGTCCATCTGACACTCCCTTTGGCTATTTGCCCATGTAACCCCAGCCCTTGCATATCACTAAGCCCTTTGAAGACCCCTAGTCTATTTGCATCTCTGTAAACTGCCCTTTTGCCTACTTTTTCTTTGTGCTTTTGCTTTATAAGCCACTGGCTTATGGTGAGCTGCAGAGTAGATTTCTGTGACTGACCTGCCCCTTTCCCATACTGCTGGTGCTGGCAGTATTGGACTAAATGCTCACATATGATTCAACCCTGTCTCTGCTTCATTGGATTGAGTAGACAGGCATCATGGACCCATTGTTTATCCAGTTACATATTCTGGCAACACGAAGGGATGTAAGCAAGGAATCCTCTGGGATGAGTACCAGGGATCCCGTTTGATGCCTGGATTAGGGGTTCCTGGAGCTGAAGCCTCGACTCTTATTTGCAGTGCTGCCAGGAATTTTCCTGTTTTGCTTCCCAGCCACAACCTCAACAATCCCCGTCATCTCACCGAACACGTAAGTGAATCAAGCGTTTTCGTAGGACCAATCAAGTGTGTTTGTATGGCACTGCTTCTTGTCTGGGCTTCTATGTAAGGAAGCATGTGCTGAGTGTACTGAGTGTACTGTGGTGGCAGGGAAGGCATTGTACTGCCTCTCCTCTGTCTGAGCCTGATCAGCTCCAGATGGCAAGGGACCTCCAGCAGTCCTTGGCTGGGTCTCCTATCCCTTAGCCTGATCCCCTCTGGGACTAGAGACATTGCTCTGCTGTGGTGTTTTGTTTTATTATTTATGTAGGGCATTCTGTGATGTTTGTGGTTACAGACAAGGTGCTTGGTGTAAAGCTCATCTGTAGATTGTGTGCACCTGTAAATATTATATGTAAGAAAGTCTTTTTCTTTTTTTATTTATCTTTATTGTTCAGATTATTACAGTTGTTCCTCTTTTTCCCCCCATAGCTCCCCTCCTCCCAGTTCCCACCCCACCTTCTGTCCTTGCCCCCCCGAAACTGTCCTCATCCATAGGTGTACGATTATTGTCCATTTTCTTCATGCACCCCCAACACCCTTAACCCCCCAAAATTGTCAGTCCACTCCCTTTCTATGCCTCTGATTCTATTCTATTCTATTCACCAGTTTATTCTGTTCATCAGATTTTTTCTTCACTTGATTCTTAGATTCACTTGTTGATGGATATGTATTTGTTGTTCATAATTTTTACAAGAAAGTATTTTTTGATGTTGCTTCATGTCTCTTTGTTGTTTGGGTTAATTTAAGGATGGGGTTTTTCTTGCTTTGCTGAGAGCCCAGCTGCTTGTGGGCAGGCTGAACCCCAATGGCAGGGATTGCAGGAACTTCAAGGCATCAGCAGCCAGAAATTCAGGGTTTGAACTTTGAGAGTTGTGTGTCTGTCTGTAATGTAACTTTGGTTGCTGATGCTCTTTGCTAGCTTTCTTCGCCAGTTTATGAACATAGGGAATCCTCTATCTCTGCTGTGTGGGCTTTGTGCTACTCAGAACCAAAGGTCATTTTTCTGTCATGACTTAATGTGAGATAAGATGCTCTAAGACTAATGGCCCAGTCCATCCTTTTGAGAGTACTCATTTATTTACTGTAGAGTTTTTGTTTGTTTCTTTGCTTGTTTGTTTTCTGTATTTAAGATCTCTGCTCATATGCAAGATTTCATGCTGTCACAACATTTATCAAGAAAATGCTTTGGGTAATAATAATTGGCTTTAGCATCTCAAAGTTGTTAACACATAATAAATAGATATAACTAAAATGAAGGGTTTATGATAGAGCTTTTCAGTGATAATTATATATACCTAAACATAGTTTTTCAAAGTTTTTGGTAGCTTAAAACTTTGGAGTTTGCTGGGTTATATAATAAAAATTAAATATCTAGGTATTTAGAAATAGGATACTGAAATATTAATCTGAGTTTGCATACTTTTGGGTTTTTATTACAGAGAATCAAGATTTGAATTTATTAATGAATCTGTCTTGTATTTTATTTGAAATATAGCTCTTAAAAATATGAGTGTATTGCTAATCTGAGAAGTGTTATGTAATTTCTTATCACTTAAAATTTAAGATTTCTAAGAGTTAAAAAATTCTAACTAATTGAAAATAAATTATATGGTTTTGGCAATAGAAGACATGAGGTATAGAGATGCGGTTTTGAAGGGAAAAGGAAATTAAGTTGTTCTAAAGCGAAATTAATAATAAGATTTATAGAGTTAATAAAAGTTATAGAAGGATTGTGAAGAAAAATCTTAAAAAGAAATTATAGGTAATCTGAATAAATTTAATTAGATTAATGAATCTAAAGTAAGTAAATACAGAATGTGTTTAATCTTTCTCTAGTCTGTTAAAAGGGGAAAACTTTTTTCTGTATTTGTCTAGGAAGCAAAAGTTATATAAAGTATCGAAATAATTATATATTGTGTTGTGTTGTTTTCAGGTACTTAATTACTTTTTTAAAAAGGTGATCTTCATTGTGGGAAGTAAAGTTTTGCTAGCCTATGTTTGTGTCATTTTGAATGATTAAATAGTCTAATACTGTTTCATAAAAATGATGATGATGATATATAATATTTTGGTAAAATAAGTTTAACAATCTTCCCAGGGTTTCAAGAAATTTTTTTTTAACCTAAAATTGGCATTAGGTCATTCCAATAGGCCCTAGAATGCCTCAAGGATTTGTTTTCTCTCTTTATGAAGGGACATTTTATACTTAAGGTACATGGGAAGCTTTGCCAGATAAAGAAGTAATAATTATGTTCTATTAAGTAGATTTTGATATGCTTTCAGTTGTAACTGTTAGTTAAAATATTATGGAATACTGTGTTTTGCAGAAAGGACAATATTCCATGTTTTTTTTTTTCAATATAATCACATCCATAATTATGCCATTTTAAATTTCTTGTCATTTAGAGACAGTCGCTGTTTTGTTATAATGCATCTGGAAAGATGTACATCTTCTGAGGAATCCATGGAAAGGACTGTGACATTTTCAGATTATCCCTTTTGAACTGGATGAAATTTATTACAACTCTAGGGAGTGTGTGAATTTATAGAAGTATTGATAGGAAAAATCAGGAGAAATAAAATTTGATTATGGGACTCAATGAACTGAAGATAATTATACAGTTTTTTTTTTAATTTTGTTGAAAGTATTGCTGATTCTTAATCTTTTTGCTTTTCAAATATGAGGAAGCATTTTTTAAAGCAACTTGGTTAATTATATTTTTCTCCCCATCTGATCCCTCCACAGAATTTGACAATTCTTAATGAGTCATGGCAAGCATTTCTTTGCATGAATTCAATAAGGCCAGTTCCCAACTGTGATTTTATTAACTAAGGACTTTGGAATGTCATGTATAACATGCCTGGACTCTGGTTGTCACCAGAAAGCTTTAAGGAATGAAGCCAATAAGAGCACCTTGGAGAAAGCCTGGTATCTTACTTGGTCACATGGTTCATAGCAGTCTTTCCAGGGAATGAACGAAGGTTACTTTCTTGAAAGCTAGCAAGGAACCTCAAGACATCATTGGGGACCTGAAGAACTTGAGGAATTCACCCAAGTATGCAGGTATTATTACAGGAAAGCCTGATGGCAGGTAAGTGGCTCAGCTTTTTTGCCCTGAAGGGCTAATTAAAGCTGGAACATAAGATTCCAGGAAAACATACTTATTTATATGTTTAAAACCCTTTGTAATCAACTGTTATTCTTATTGTGTCAATGCAAATGATAAGGCCAAATTGAAAATAGACTTAATACAGTATTAATAGTCTTAATACAGACTTAATAAATCGGCCTTAATTTGGCACTTTAATAAAAATGAGGGTGATTGGGGGGGAGGGGAATTGTGCTTCAATGGGGAATTATTAGAATTGAAATGTGTGTGGGGTTTTTCCTTTCACCAGACAATTTATTGTAATTCTTGTTGTTCTAACTTTTGCCCAATAGTACTGTTACAACAGTGTCTACACCAGGTTATAAACCCTATTCGCACTTAGGAAATACCACCTCCAGACATCATTGCTACCTCCTTCAGTGCCCAGGCCTCATTGTCCCTCTGACAGAGAGCAAGCCTCTCTTAGCTCTGAGAGAAACCTTTGCCCCTCCTCAGCAGGAAACAGTTTCAGAAGAGACTTTGTGTCCCTTTCCCAAGAAAGAATTCAGAGTCAAGATCCTTGAGGGGATGTGGTAGGCAGTTAGACAGACATAAGCAGAGTAAGGACAGTAGGCCAACTGGAGAAATGGACAGGATCCTGAGACATGCATCTTGTCACTCCAATTTCTCTGAAAGCTGGCAATGGAGGAGCCCATGCAGGACAGACCTTTATACCGTGCCTAATAGGAGTTGGAACATGTATTGCTAATATATAGAATTATTCTATTCATTTGGGGAAAGTCATAAATGGGGACCTTTATATATTGGTTCCCATTATCTGGGAAATGGATGCAGGAATCTTTTCTCTAAAAGTTGCTGCAGTAACTTGTAGTTAATGTCTGGCTTTTACTGGGTGTTCTAGTTATAGCCTTTAAGTATCTAATAACTAAAATATAAATTGTGCTAATTCCTCCCACCCTTATAGTAATGGACATACTAAGCTGCTGGCTGGTTAGTTTCTGATATGCGAGGTACCATTTACTCATATTGCTGACAACAGCACCGGGGCCTTCTTCCTTGGGATTACTCTTTATGCCTCAGAAACATCACAGGGCCCAAACCGAGACCTTCTCACACCCATGGCACTGGTCTGAAACAATCT
>PVJC01050956.1:0-11636 GCA_004026665.1 Murina feae | reverse complement strand
ATTTTTGCTATGGTAAATTGTGCTGCTATGAACATAGGGATGCGTATGTCCTTTCTGACTGGTGTTTCTGGTTTCTTAGGATATATTCCCAGAAGTGGGATCACAGGGTCAAAAGGGAGATCCATGTTTAATTTTTTGAGGAAACTCCATACTGTTCTCCACAGTGGCTGCACCAGTCTGCATTCCCACCAGCAGTGCATGTATATTAATCTATTTTCATATGATCCAAATATTCTCTGTGTTTGGAATCCTGTGCCTCAAATGTCTTATCCATTGTCAAGACTAGATTAAAAGCATTAGAAATTATCCTGTAAGCATGGAAAAACTTATGGGATGTTGTCATATGCAAGTCAAAGTAATAAATTCTAAAATAAGTGTAAGGAAACCCAACAAACTGAATTTTTCACCATGGATTACTTTATTTTTAAAATTATTAGGGACCAAATTATTTCAGATCAGAAACATCGGTGCTCTTCCTTCCACTCCTACTAGAGCACATGACTCCTCCTTTCTCAGGGAGTGGAGCAAGACCACAATTAGACCCTGGGAAAACATTATTGATTAGCTTGCCAATTATTTTTCATAGTAAGTAGCTTTTGTCTTTGTGATATTTGCTGAATCTGGCCACAGACTCATTTTACATGTCATTTCCTCAGTGAAATTTCTATGCAAAACTATTTTAGAAGTTGGGTTCATGTTTATACTTGTCAAATTTAAGTTTTTCCTTTACATTTTATAAGCAGTATCAATTATTGGCAATAAGAGCCAAACTTACTGCTTTACCTGATGTGATGTAATTTTTCGGTTGCCTTTAATGGAAAGTGGAAATGAGATTTGGAATCATGATGAGGGTATGGCAGTAAATAACTTGAATACCTTTTACAAAATTTCTGTCTAGAAACTGCCAGGAAATGAAATGAATCCCTGCCCCCACCCCCCCAATACACACACCCTTTCTTCAAGTTCTGAAAGCCAATTCTGACCCGACAGAACCTTATCGATAGTTCATGTTTAAAGTCATTCACCAGTTCATACATTTCGAGAATGCTCATCTTAATTAGAAAGCTCATTTGACTAATGACATAAATGAAAAGAAGTGCCATTTCTATCCATTAATTAAATTTGAAAATTAGAAATCATCATATGCTAACAAGTCTCTGTCAATTACCATTATATCTACAGTGACCCTGCATGTTCTTCTGGGCTGGCCAGTGTGTTTGAAATTAGTCTGATGAGAATCTAGGCTTGGAGAAATTACTGAATGTTTAATGTTGAGATTTGGGTAATAGGAAATAAGGAGAGGTGTGTGTGAATTGTTTACCACAGTCATCGGTAAAGCTTGAAAGCCTTTGGGTCAGTTTCCTGGGACCCCCTGCAGCGCAGACCCCCAGGCAGGGGTCAGGGTAGCACTGCCTATCTGCTCCACTCCTCTCTCCCCTTTCCCTTTGCTCTCGGTGATCGAGAAGCTAATGTCTCTTGCTCTCCCCTAATCTGAAATGCAATTACTTTTCTGTCAGTGTCTGTCTTGGTCACGAGTCTTTGGATTACAGATGACAGACACCTATTTCAAACTGGCTTCAAAATGAGCTTTATCTGCTCCAGCCTCTTGAAGGCGCAGGGAAGCCTGGCTTAGCTGTGGCTCTGTCCTGAGATGAAAAGGTGCAGCTGGGTGAGCATCTTCCGCCACACACTCGGCTTTGCTCTCATCCCTCAGCTTCCTGCTTAGGCAGGTTCGTTCCCTGAGCACAGAGAACCTCTTTACCGAGAGTCCCAGCAAAAGGCCAGGTGACTTGGATGGAGTGACATGGGTCATGCGTCTTTTCTGAAGCCGATCACAGTAGGAGGGGGTTGGAACAGACCGGGACTCAGGCCTAGAACACATAGCACCTCTGAGCCCGAGTGCAGGCTCAGACCCAGCAAAGCCATCTGTATTGAAAATGCAATGGTTTCCCAATGAGAAATGGGGTGACTTTTACCAGGGGAAGAGGAATGTATGCTCGTCAGAACAACTTCCCATGTATTCCCTCTAAACTCTCTCTCAAACACACACACACTTTCTCACACACATATACTCTCACTCACATACACACACTCACACACACACTCTCACACACTCACATACACACTCACACACACTCATTCACACACATATGCTCACATGCACACTCTCACACACTTTCTCACACACACTTTCTCACACACATAGACTTTCACTCACATACACACACACTCTCACACTCACATACACACTTACACACACTCACACACTTGCTCACACACACTCTCACACACAGTCACACACTCACTCACATGCACACTCACACATATACATGCATACATACATGCACACTCTCACACAATCACTCACACACCCTCTCACACACACACTCTCATTCACACACATATGCTCGCATGCACACTCTCACACTTTCTCACACATACACTCACACACATACATTCACACACACTCACTCACATGCACACTCACACATATACATGCATACATACGTGCACACTCTCACACACTCAATCACTCACACACCCTCTCACACACACACTCACTCACACACTCACATACACAAGTATACACATTCTCATATATAAACTCTCACTCTTATACGCACTCTCTGACATATACACTCTCACTCACATACATTCTCACACACTTTCACTCACACACACATACTCTCTGTCTCACACCTACTCCACCCACCATATCGCGTCCCCAGTTTACCAAGGTAATGTCATTAAGAAAAAATCTTTACTCAAAAAGTCCTGAGATTATTGCCCTAGGCAAAGTCAAAGTCAGCATCAGGCAGTGGCCTTGTGGTACTAAGGAATAACAGTTAGTCACACACTAGAGGAGTAAAGACAGTTTCCACCTGTGCCCACCCGCCCAGCATGGCCCCGGCTGGCCAGCACTGACCGGCAAGCTGGGGAGGCCTGGGTGTGAGCAGGGCCGGGAGAGAGGGAGGCGCGGCTCTCTGAGGCTTTCCAGAGCATGTCGGCTTCCTTTAGCCTTTCCTGGCGGCCCTGACTGTCAAAGCCGATCACACAGGACAGCAGGTTAATCCTTAATCTCTTCCATTAGGGCTTTGAGGGCTGGGCACTCTGAGATCTGCCCAGCAGCCCCAGCCTGTTCCCACAGCCACAGCCCTAAGACGCCAGAAAGCCACCCATTCCTCCACGGCCCCCACGGCTTTTCTAACCCTCAGCTCCAGCCGCACCGACACCCCCCATCTCCTTGGTTCCTTCACACGCTGGGCCTGGGCCCCAGAGAAGACAGGTGGTGGGAGAGTTTTACGAAGCCGTTCTCATTCAGATCCCACCTGGAAGGAAACGTGGGGTGTGGTGGGAAGTGAGGGTGGAGATCGGTGGAGACGCACAGGCCCTCGGAGCACCGGGCATCGGGCATCAGCCATGCCACTGCTCTGACTTCTGCTTGTTGTATCTCGTTTTTAGCTGATCTCCTCTAGCAAAGGCCTGGGTAGCGTTTGTCAAACTGCCTTTGAATGTGTAGCACAGAATTCTCCAGTTGCTCGCAACAGAAACTGACTGCGGTCAAATTAAGCCTAAATAGTTTTTTAAGCCTTAATTCAGCCAGACAATGAGTGTAACGATTAAGCCTTAAATGTTTTTACGTCAAGAACAACTGTGTTGTTTTTGCTAAATAACCAAGCATAAGAAAAAATGGAACGGAGCGGACCGACCTTAGGAAGCCAGGCCACAGAATATAACCGCCGCCCTGTCACTGGAATGAATCTACTCCTACCTCATTCCATCCGGTGGCACCCCACTCTGAATCGGAACCCCACCCTCTACCACAGGTCATGGCCCCAGATGTGCATCTGAAGTTTGCACCAGGATCCCTTAATTTTTGGTGAGGGATATCTTTATGATCCAAAGTGCATTTTATTTTAGAAATTAACATTCATCTTGCCTCAACAAAGGTAAATTTTGTATTTTTTCCATGTAGAAAGACTTGTTTTAAGTAATTATGAAGAAAAGCATGCCAATTATTAAACTAGACAGTGTAAAAAGAAAATATAAAAGAAAATGGCTAGAAAAATACCTGTAATTCCATCATCCTAAACAATTGCTATTAAATTGGGGTATATATCTCTTCAGATATTTTTATATGTCTGTACACATACCAATAGCTATTTGGTTTCTGTATTAAGATGGAAAATTAGTATGATATAGTAATAATCCACTCGTTTTATTAGCACAGTAGTTTTCAATCTCCTTTCTACCTCTGAAAATCACACGTATGGCACCCTCATCAGTAAAAGGTTTTATTAGTATGATGTTCCTGACCCAGGGCCATGCTCCTATCCTCCTAGCCCACCTCCCTCCCACCATTGGGAATCTCCAGGTTAACAACAGATCGTGCACTTAGATGCCAGTGGAAAAAATAGCTTATTTCATGGCTGCATGGTAGGTAATCTGTTAAAGAAACAATAGGTAACTTTAGTTACATTCTTACAGCAGACACCATGCTCACCGGTTGACACTCATTGTCTGGCTGAATTCTTTCCCAAGTCCTACCAGGTCAGTAGCTATGATTCCCATTTGAGAGTGAAGGAAACTGAAGGCCCAAAAGATTAAGCTACTTGCTTAGGAGCAACGCTAGCAACTGGTAGAGTCAGGATTTGAACTCAAGTCCTCTAACTAGATCCTTCTCCACTTGTTATGCAGCCATTCCCTAGTAGTAAGCAGGTTGTTGTTGTTGTGTGTAGACCTTATTTACTCTAACATCTAGGTCTTTTTGTTCTTTATTTTGGATGGTGTGCTTTCGTAGAGCAGGAAAGGGTCTGTCTTGGTTTCTCAGCCTGTCAGCAAGGAAATGGGCGCTGGGCCTGCTTTGCCCCGCGCCGGGTACAGTCCTTGAAGTACTGGTGTGCTTGTGGGTTTCTAAAACAACCTGGAGGTTGCTTGGCTCTGACGAGGGAGGGAGGGACTGATGGATGAGGGCGAGTCCCTGAATGGATTGCCCTTCACTATTCCATATTTATTTGTTCATCTTCTATTGCCCATTATGACCTCTCTGGAAGCTGGTAGAGGAGTATAGGGAGGATTTAGGGATGTGCTGCAGAGAACTGTGCCTGGGGTTGAAGTCCCTTGGAACAGCTGAAAACAAAACAAAATGAAAACACCAGGTAGCACTTCCGGTACAAATGAGCATCAAGGGTGGTTTAGAGACACAAGCGCATCGGTGCTCAGTGACTGCACTCAAGACAGGGAGAGGCTGGCCCAGGCTCACGTCCCTTCTGATGGACTGAGAGGCCAAGACAGAGGATGTGCCTGGAAAATTAGTTTTCTGCTGCCACCCCTCTGCCCATGGCTGTCTTGCATTTCATCTTCGCTGTCTCCTCAATCTTCAGCCTCCTTCATCACACTCTTGACATTCCACTCATCTCCTCTACTTCCTGGCCTGGCCATCATATATCACCTCTGGACAGATGGAGCCCTCTACTTTCCAAAGTCCTTTCAGAAAGTTTTATCCTCATCAAAGAAGGCTGGCTGCATGAACCCCATGTGACAAGGAAGGAGAGTGGGGTTCATAGAGGTTAAGTGACAAATATTTATTGAGTGGCCACAGGGACGAAGGAAGGGACCATGTCAAGCAGATGATATGTGCAGGATCCAGGCGTCACCACTGTTTATGGATGCCAGCTGGGGCCATTCCTTCCACTGTTAGTAGGTCCCCTAGATATCTAGCTTCAGTCATTGTTGCAGAGACCAATATATTATGCTTGCTGGTTTCGTCTTTACCTTCTTGCCCCATCCAGATAGGCTCTCAATAGGATCTCTGCTTGGAGAAGTCTGCTTTGTTCTTATTCATTCACTCATTCAACGTAGTACCAACTGCATGCCATACACTGTCTTAGACACTTGAAGAAAAACAAAAAAATAAGAAAAGGCAGTTACAATTCCTGCCTTCCTCACACTCAGATATTAACCAAGAGTCACAAAGACAGATGACAAATGACAACTATGGAAGGGTTTGGGGGGAAGGAAGATGGGGCTGAGGGCTTATGACTGGCCCAGTTTTATTGGACTCTGGTTAACGAGGAGAGTGACTTGTTCATTGTTTCCAAGTCACCTCTAACGCTCATTAGAGCCGAAGATGAAGAGTTAACCCTAGCCCCTGCCGGTTCTCTTGGCCCCTTTCAGGCCTGTTTTCCACATTAAAGACAGAGAATGTGAACTTGATGTTGTTATGTCTCAGCTTAAAACCTTCAATGGCCTCTCAGTGCCCTTCAGATGAAGACCAACATACTGAATGGGGCCTCCCACGCTTGTGGCCACCTGACCCCTTCCTGTCCATCTTACTTACATCGGTCATCCCCCCGCCCCTCACTGCCACAGCTGCCCTGGATTCTTATGTCCTCAGACACTTGGACTCTTTACACATATTGTTCCCTGTCTCTGAAATACTGTCTCACCCTCTCGTTACCTAAGGTCTTTCACACGTCATTTCCAGGAAGCCTTTCCTCACCACACACTAGAACAGATTCCTGGGTTTAGGCTGGACTCCTGTACTTTCCCTGACAACACTTGGTCCCAGTTTGTAATGCTCTTTGGGTGGGGTTATTAAGATGATGTCATGGAGGCTTGAGGGCTGGGCCTGCATCTGTTTTGCTCACCATCGTATCCCTGGCACCTGGCACTGTGCTTCCTGTCTTCTAAGTGCTCAAAGAAAGAAGAACTGGTTCATAAAGAAGAGTATAGATATCACAGCTGGAAGGACAAACCCCCAAAAATTATAGTTCAACTCCCTCACTGTACAGATTAGAAATGGAGATTCAGAGAGGGGAGGTGACTCACCCAATGTCACACAGCAAGCTAGTAGCAGAACTGGCCTGCCATCATGGTTTACAGCTCCTGCCTCCCCACAGAATTTCTCTATTTGCCTCAAAATTTGTAAGTTCTTTGAGATCTAGGTCTAAAACTGAGACACTCACTCTGTGTTAGATGGAGAAACCATCCATCTAACCATTACAGAGTGTCAGGTGAATTCTTCAGCTCTTTAAGGGTTATTAATCCTAAGGATTTATTTGAATATTTTTTCTAAAGTTGATTTTTTAAAAAAATGTAAAAAATATATATTTTATTGATTTTTTACAGAGAGGAAGGGAGAGGGACAGAGAGTTAGGAACACAGATGTGAGAAACGTCAGTCAGCTGCCTCCTGCACATCCCCCACCCCCCACTGGGGATATACCCGAAACCAAGGTACATGCCCTTGACTGGAATTGAACCCAGGACCCTCGAGTCCGCAGGCCAACGGTCTATCCACTGAGCCAAACCAGTTAGGGCTCTAAAATTGATTTTTAAAAGAACTCTAAGGTCTCAGCTCTGAGGTGCAGGTGAGTGGGCCATGGCCTCTAGCCCAGGAAGCAAGCCCGCAGCCCTCCTTCTTTCTAAGTGAGAGCATGGAGTCACGCAGTGAGCGCAGGCCCCTGTCTACCAGCTCTCCACCAAGGGAGCCCTGGTGATGCAGCGGCAGCAGCGACGAAACGCGCCCAAGCAATGCCATCTCATGGCCAGCAAGGGCGATGCCTGAACCCAGACGAGGAGTGAACGTTTGCTCTGCCTCTGAAAGGGCAACCAGGACCCAGCTCACAGTCAGGTGTTTGCTCCCCATGGATAGGAAGCAGCCGCTTCTCCACCCTGTCTACACCCAGAACCATGTGGCTATGCTGGGCCCTGGAGCGAGAGCAAACTGATCTTAATGAATGTCTCAGTCCCAAGACCGAGGCAGCACCAACAGAATGACCCAGGGTCCCCCACCAGGCAGAGGAGCCCCTTAGGGAAGGAAGGAACCACAAGGCCATGCATTGATAGCCAGCCGGTGTGAGCTACCAACGCAAGTCCCTTTCCCTCCCTGGAGTCTCAGTTTTCTGTCTGCGAAATGGACTGAATGTAACACCTGCTTTCTAGGTGCACTTACTCTCAAAGTGCCCGGTTCCGTCAGGGGACACATGACACTGGGGGAGCAGGAAGGACACAGTCCTTGCCCACGTGGTGTTTACATTTTGGCAAGGGAGATGGACATTAAATACAGATTTGTTTAATACTTGTTCCATTGCCACTGTGATCAGGATCACAGAGAGGCTAAAATGAGCTGTAAGTAGGGGTTAACACTTAAGTCCTATGTGGGTACATTGGGGCCAATTGCTTTACATATTATTATAACAACAACAATCACAATCCATTAGGCATTAATATGGGCTATTTTTAAAAGTGCTTATCATGTATTAATTCATTTAATCCTCATTTTAAAATACCTGTGATGTAGAGAGACCTGTTACCCCCAGTTTAGAGATGAGAAAACTGAGGTACAAGAGATTAACTTGCTGAAAGAAACACAGCCACTAAATAGCAGAGAAAGAACCCAGGCAGCCTGGGCTCAGAGTCTATATGCCTTATGCTGCCTCCCAGAAGGTCACTGTGTCATTGATCCTTGCCGAGTACCGCTGTCATTCTCATTTTACACATTTGGGCCCCAAGCCAAACGTGTGACTTCCGAGTTTGCACAGCTAAGAGGTGGTGGGGCTGTGACCACACGGGCCTCCTGGGATGCCTGTGAGCTAGTTTCTGATGCCTTTCCTGGCCCTGTTCTCGCTCAGGTGTTCCTGAAGAGCGACCGCGTGGCCCGCATGGTGCAGAGTGGGGGCTGCTCCGCCAACGACTCTCGGGAGGTCTTCAAGAAGCACATCGAGAAGAGGGTGCGCAGCCTCCCTGAGATCGACGGCCTCAGCAAGGAGACCGTGCTGAGCTCCTGGATGGCCAAGTTCGATGCCATCTACCGCGGGGAAGAGGACCCCAGGAAGCAGCAGGCCCGGATGACTGCCAGCGCGGCCTCTGAGCTGATTCTGAGCAAAGAGCAACTCTACGAGATGTTCCAGAACATTCTTGGGATCAAGAAGTTTGAACATCAGCTCTTGTACAACGCCTGCCAGGTAAGCTGCCTACCACCTGGGCGCAGAGTGCTGAGGAAGCAGGGCCATGTGATGACTGCTGAGTGCTCTAGACACCATTGCCTTCTTGGGCCATTTCTTGATTTAAAAAAAACAACAACAAACATTAAAAATCATTTTTTACAACTGCATTGGTAAAAGTCGAATGTAATTTAGGCTAAAACAGGATAGATGGTTTTCTTCTGATTTTAAAAGGAATTAAAACCTTTGTGAGCCCCGAGAAGTCTCCTGGGCCTTGGGTACTATGCGTAATGTACCTAAGGGTAAATCAGCCCTCTGAGTAGCACCCAGCTCCCATGTGTCAGAAATTCAACGAGATCAAATTCATTGATTTTTTTAAAAAAGATTGTTTTGTTTTTAAAACGGATGGTGTTTCCCTCTTGAGAGGCTTGTACTTCCTCAGCTAGGGAGACCATTGGACCTCCCGCCTTGTCATCAAGAGTAATTATTTGCAATAGAAAGCTTCCAGATGCCTGAGTATGCCATGCCCCCGTGTTAGTTACATCAGTAATCTCTGGTGGATCTGAGGGGCCTAGCCGAGGCTCTGCTTGGGCCCAGCTCACAGCGGGCTTCTCTTTTCTCTGGGTCAGGGGTTGGGGGAGTGAGGTACGTACCTACCCTAGATCTTCATTTCCTGCAAACCTTTCCATTATATTCCTGCATTCATGCAACCAATATTTATTGAGCGGCAGCTTTGCAATCTCTGCAGATTTTAGTGATTGGCACTTGGGAGCATTTGTTAAACTCATACGTCTAAGCCCCAGCCCTAGAGATGCTGCTTCTGCATTCTCAGGGCAGGGCCATGGAATCTGCCCTCCTCCCTGGTTATTTTGCTGCCCTCTCCTTCTGAGAACCATTAGAGACACTGAGCCACGGCCTGGTTCACCTGCGCCAGTGCTGCCCCTGAGGTAGGTTAAATGGAGACACTAGGGTATTGGCTAAGATTTATGCCTTTGCGCAGAATCAGACAGACCTTGGTAAATCTTAATATGACCCCCTCACTAACTGATGGCTATAGGGAGACAGTTAACCTTCCCACACGTGAGCTTGGGATGAAATTATTATAAGGAATCAATGTGTATAAAGCCCAGAGCAGCGTGGGGCACTTTATAAATGGTAGTGGCTAAAATATATTGTTGTCCACTGGAAGAGACAAAAAGTCAATGCAGTATGAGAACAGTGCCACAGATGGCTGACATAAGGATTTTGAGGCTTACTTTATTTTGCCTCCATGGCTACCTCCTAGTTCAAGGCACCAACATCTCTTGCCTGGAAAACCACAGTGTCTACCCAACTGGTAATACTGCCTCCTCCCTTACCCATGATAACGCACCCACCAAACACAGCTGGAGTGATCTTCTGGATCATGCCAGTCCTGGCCCAAAAGCTTCCACTGGCATCCTAGCACCCATAGAAGGCACCTCAACTCCTCTCTAAGGCTTGAGGCAGTACATGAGCCAGGGCTGCTCACAGCACTTTCGCCACATGCTTACTCACGGGCCTTCCCATTTCCCTAGCCCTTCACATTCATCTGGGCCTTTGCATTTGCTCTCCCCTCAGCTTACAATGCTCTTGCCAAGACCTGTGCACACTGGCACAGCTTAAATGCCGTGTTCTCCAAGAGGCCTTCCAAGGCTACCCCATCTAAAGTTCTCCCTTGCCTCACACCTCACCAAATCACTTCATCTCATACCCGGTCCCACTTCCATCATTGCCTTAACACTATTTTCCATTTCTTATTTACCCATTTTTATTTTATTTTATATTTTATTGATTTTTTACAGAGAGGAAGGGAAAGGGACAGAGAGTTAGAAACATCGATGAGAGAGAAACATTGACCAACTGCCTCCTACACACTTCCCTCTGGGCACGCGCCCACAACCAAGGCATATGCCCCTGACTGGAATCGAACCTGGGACCCTTGAATCCGAAGGCCGACGCTCTCTCCACTGAGCCAAACCAATTTGGGCCTTATTCTTTCTGTTTATTATCTGTTTTCCTCTCCCTGCTCATTTTTCACCTGAAAGTTAGCCTCATTCACCTTTTCATTATTTGCTAATATTTCCAGTACATGAAACAATTCTTGCACATAGTAAGTGATTAATAATTGCCTCCTGTATTAATAAATGGATGACAGAGATTATTTTAATTGGTAAATAAGGTCTTGTTGTCCATCCTATGGCTTACCCAGAACTTTCTGGGTATGTTAGTAAGTAGGAACCTATTTAGCATTTCATCTAAACTAATAAAAGCGAAATATTAAAATTAACCGTTTCTCCGAGACAGGGTAAGCCACGCCCACCAGCCAATCAGAGCGGCTGTATGCAAATTAGCCCAGCCAACATGGCAGCCGCCACTCATGGACCTGAGTAAACAGCCCTTTCCATTGCGGCAGAAGCGAAAGTGAAGCTTCGCCCCTCAGCTCAGCTCCGATTAAACTGCCTCTAGCAGTTTTGAAACATTGTAACAATCATAGAATCCTCCGGAGCTGAAGGAAAGAGCAGCTCCGGCCTCACCAGTAAAAGTAACAATTGTTTCATTATAGACGCTGCGAGGTGAGGCAGAGGAGGCTTCGTTAGTAGTTAGAAGGCTGCCTTAAAGGAACAGTGTATCAATTACCCCAGGCCTTCAAGGAACAGTATCAATTATA
>PVJC01050955.1:0-11756 GCA_004026665.1 Murina feae | reverse complement strand
GGGCAACCAAGCCTCCTACTTCCTTCAGATCTGTGGCAGCTGGCCACCATCTTAATTTGGGTTAATTTGCATATATTTTCTCTGTTTGGCTGGTGGGCGTGGCTTAGGGCATAGTGGAGGTGTGGTCACTTTGCATTTTTCTCTTTTATTAGGTTATGTATGATGTTCTCTAGTAGCTAGAATACACAAGCTTCTGTTTAAGTAGAAACTGTGGTTTTTCCTAGTTATTGGGAATTATTTAAAGAAAATTTGTTGAAGTGATCTAATGGTTTTCAGATGATCACAACTACTACAACTTGCATTTAATATTCCCACATTTTATTTACAAAACACGGATTTTCAGTTCATTTTAAATAAATCAGCATTTTTCTAATGTAAATAGAATAAGTTTGACTTTTTAAATTATCATATCAATAAATACTGATAGATTTACTCATGTAGATTTTAAGAAAACAGAATTTTCAGAACTATTAATTTTTTGAAACTCAACATGAAGTAGTTTAGCAATGCATAATGAAACACATATTCCTCTAAAGAATATTTTGAAAATTTTATGCAATTTTTAACTTTTACCAGAAATACCATCAACTCTCATTGAGAGTTAACCAACATGGAAATAAAAACACTAGTGATACATAAGAATATTGCAATGTCTCTGAGAATTTTGCCTAAAATTCACTATGATTACTTAAAAACAAAATAGAATAAAAGAAAAAGCCAAAACTGTATGAGAGGCTGTAAAATTGGCATGGTTGAGATACAGATTAGGTATAATTCATTATTCAATTACTGTAAAACTTAAGTTATTTTCCAACATGTTGTTCTAAGTATATAACTTTACATGAAAACAGTTCATTGCATAGAAAATAAGTTTCCTAATATTCAAGTTGGACTGAAGTAAAGCAGATTGGGGGTAGAATAATTCTTTAATCAGGGGATGATTCTTATCTAGACAATTTAAAACTGATGAAGCTGTGAGTTTAAAATAGACATTTAAATGTCAAAAATGGAAATTCATATTTTAATTATTCAGTAGTTAAAAGCTCAAAGGCATATATGAAATCCCAGCATGTAAGTATAAGAATGCCTCCTTGTGTAGCATCAATACATACTTCTAAGAACTTAGTCCTGTGCACATGGGGAGAGGTTGGGTGGGTAGGAGGGAACTTTCTCTCATTGCTACTCTTTAATTTAAAATATTTGGAGAAAAGTTTAAGGAAATTTGTTACAATTTTTCTTATTTTCTCTGAATATCAGCCTGGGAAAGTGACATTTTGTTGTGTGCAAGAACAGATCTTATTTAAGAAATATTTCACTGTGATGTTCCCTCAGGCTAAGCAATCTATTTATCCACCTATCTATCTATTTATCTATATCTCTTTGAATAGCCTGATAAATAGAGTTTCTGGCATATGAATTCAACTGCAACAAATTAATAACTGCCCTCAATGGCACAGTATCATTATTTTTGCACCATTCTTTACTAAATTACTACTTCAGTCATTTAAGATGTCCCTCACATGTAAGGAATTTAAAAAGTGGTCAAATGTTTCTGCTATATTCTTTTGAAAAGGTAGAGTTTACATTAGAAAACTGTCAACTATTGAAAAAAAACTGCAATGATATGATATTGGTTAGAAAACTTATACACAAACCTTCCTTCAAACAAAACTTATTCTTTACTGATAGGATTATCTGGTTATGTTACTGATTGGGGTGACTGGATGGGACCTCAGTTCTTTGTGTCAATGCAGAAAAGATTTTAAGGTCAATGCAAATGAAAGGAATGAAAGAAAAGCAAAGTGGGACTATTGAAGAGACACTCCAACAGAGGAGTGGGCCAGTTGAGAGAGATAAAGGCTCCCAAATCCTGAGTTACATGGTTTAAATGAGGAATTTTTCTTGACAGACATGGCTCAGTAATTAGAGCATCAGCCCTCTAACCCAAGGGTTGGTCACAGGTTTGATTCTGAGTTGTGGGTTCACTCCCTGCTCCTTGTCAGGGCACATGTGAAAGGTGACCAATCCATGTGTCTCTCTCGCCATTCTCTCTCTCTCTCTCTCTCTCTCTCTCTCTCTCTCTCTCTCTCTCTCTCTCTCTCTCCTCTCACAATCTCCCCTGAGCCTTTCTCTCTAAAATCAATAGAAAAGATATCCTCCAGTGAGTACTAACAAACAAATACAGATTTTCTGGGTGGAGACTTAACATTTCCATTCAGGGATGATTGACAGAAAAGGATTATATAACTACTAGGGGCCCAGTGCACAAATTTATGTACCTTGAAAGGAACTGTGGGCCGTGAGTCTGCAGTGGGCACAGGGGCAGGTCTCAGCCCATCCTCCGTGCCCCTGCCTGGCCCCTCCCACCATGGCCTCCTGGTCCCCTGTCTGCCAGCAGCCCCATTCTGCTGCCCCTGCTCCTACTCACTGATGGCGCTGGCCCCGGTCACACCCGCTGATGGCACAGACCCATAGGGGCCGGTACCAGCAGTGGGTGCGAACAGGACCAGTGCCATCAACAGGTGTGAGTGGTAGCTGCTGGCCCCAATCACCCCTCAGGAGCAGTGAGAGGTGGAGAAGCCACAAGGGGTACTAAACACAAGCACTATGATATCTTGACAGTTGGTCAGTAAATTAAGTGATTGGGGCCCAGCAGCAGGTGTGAGCAGGGCTGGGGTTGGCAGCAGGTACAAGCGCCAGGTAGGACCATGGTGTGCAGGAGCAAATAATTTTTAGTAACCACCAGAGGCTCACCCTGATGACAGCAACCAGCTCTCCACCTTGGTCTGGTGCCTCCGCTCACCTGCTCTACCATTCCACAGAGGTCGACACCCACCATGTTCCACCCACTCCCCTTGGTGATCAGCATACATCATAGCGGCTGCTTGTTCAGTTGTTCTGCCATTTGGTCTATTTGCATATTACCCTTTTATTATATAGGATATCTATTCTGTGCATGCTCTTACACATAATGCATACAGAAAAACCCATGGAGGGGGTGGGGCAAAACTGCAAAACAAATTTTATTATAATTATTCCAGGGCCTTAGTAAGGTGGCATTGAGGTCACGAGGTTTTTCTTTGAGCTTATGCCAAGAACTGGCTGGTTCCAAACCTGCCCACTGGTGAACTGCTGGCTGCTGGGCCTCCCATGAATAGGTCATCTGAAGGCAATGTTGGTGTGGCCCCTGCCAGGGACCCCAAAGCAGGCCCCACCTCAGGTGTTCATGTCTAATTTCTTACCTGACAGCTGGAAGTCCTTTCATTACACTTGTGTTATCTCATTTCTCACTATGTTCATTCTACTCACATATAATCTTTTAATTCAGTTCAATCTCATTTTGGTCTTCCTTTCATGAAAAAGAGAGAAATGTGAAGATTCTTTTCTTTCTGGCAAAGAAATCTTTGTTTTCCTTCAATCATTAGTGAAGAACTGGGAAAACAAACAATTGCCTTTAAATCAACATACCTTTCATAGAAGAATACAGAATCATGTGTCAGTCTTCCAGTTGGGTCAAACAAAAATCTCTGTCTGAAAAATTCATACTTTTCTTCCCACTTTGGGCAAAGTCATGAGATGTTATGACCAGGGCCAGCCTTAGAAGAGAATCCTCTTTCTGAGTCCTGTTTCCCTGCCACTATCCTGTTTCTCTTTCTTATTGTCTTCTCGCAATGGAAAGATGGGCCTCAATTTATTGAAACCTTGTGTGTTCTGCTTGACAGGTCTGTATTTAGATTCCTGTGCCTCAGTTTTCTTTCATATGATCAAGAGCGACTGTGATTCAATGTTAGTTGACTTGAATCAAGATTATTTAGAGAATGATAGTTACATACCCAGAGTAACATAAATGTTATGAATTTCAAACAAGGCAAACTAAGGATATATGATAGTGACTCCTTTCCAAGACCTGCCCGCCAGTGAATGCCTGAAAATGCAAATAGTAAAATAAGGGGTACTAAACACAAGCACTATGATACCTTGACAGTTGGTCAGTAAATTAACACACAAGGAGCACATACAGGTTGGAGATGCTGGACAAAGGGATGATTTACGTTCTGAGTGGATATAGCAGGATCAATGAGATTTCTTTACACTTCTTAGCGTGGCCAGCAATTTAAAATTTATGAACTGCTTATTTCTGTGATTTTCTATTTAATATTTTTGAACTGTGTTTAATGCTGGGTAACTGAGACCAAAAAAAGTGAAACCGTGAAGAAGGAGAGACCATGAAGAAGGGGAGAATAAATAATACCTCAGATCCTACCTTTGCTTTTCCTAACTGCTCACAGCTGAGTTGAAAAGGAAACAGGTACCCTATGATTTTAACTCCCAGTCAGTGGAGAGCAAATCAGATTGAGGAAGAAAAAGCTTAAGTATTTTATCCTCCCTCTTCCACTTATTTAACGGGTCTCAAGTATCTCTTTATATCTTAAAACCAGTTTAACAGTTGAACCGAGGGTAATCAAGATTGAGTAACAATCAGATTATAGGCAGAGGCAGATCTCTGGAGGCATTGAGTCTTTGCCTAATATCCTTTTGGGCAAGAGGTTAGAAAAGCAGACCTCGGTACACATCCTAGTCCTGTCCAAAGGCACCCAACCCCAGCAGAGGGAAACACAAGCTGTGGATTGCTGATAGTTTCAAATAAGGTCCTTGGGGCCAACCATAAACATCATAGGACATTGTCCTACACTAGAGATTGGGTGTTGTAGAAGAACTTTCTAATTCATAGACACAAACCAAAATAGGCACATAAAATGGGAGACACACACAAAAAAAAGCCCCACATAAAGGACAAGAGAATTATCCAGAATGAAATAGAGATAATAAACTTATCAAATATAGAGTTCAGAATAATTATTACAAGGATGATCAACAGCATAAAAAAAAGATGTAGTAACTATGAAAAAAAGAGCAGTCAGAAATGAAGAATGGCATAGCCCTTGTAAAGAGCACAATAGAAAGAATACACAGCAGATTAAGGCAAGCCAAGGATCATATCAGTGAATTAGAAAATATGATAGAAAAAATAATGACTCAATCAGGGAATAAAAAATAATTTAAAAACCAGGAGTATAGCTTAAGGGAAATGTGGGACAACATGAAACATAATAATATTTGCATCATAAAAATACCAGTAGGAAAAAAAATGTGAGCAAGGGATAGAGAATGTGTTTGAAGAAATAATGCACAAAACTTCCCTAACTTGGTGAAGAATAAAGTCACAAAAGTTCATAAGCACAGAGAGTCCCAAGCAAGAAGAACCCAAACAGTCCCACACTCAGGTAAATCATAATTAAAAGGCTAAAAATTAAAGACAAAGAGAGAAACTTATAGGGAGCAAGAGAAAAGCAATATGCTATCTACAAAGAAGCTCACATAAGGATATCAGCTGATTTCTCATCAGAAACTCTACAAGCCAGAAGGCAATGGCATAAAGTATTCAAGGTAATGAAAAGAAAGAATCTGAAACCAAGATTGCTATATCCAGCAGTGCTATCATTCAAAACAGATGGTGAAATAAAGAGTGTCACAGATGAAAAAAAAAAGGCTAAATGAGTTCATCACTGCCAAACCAGTACAGCAAGAAATGCTCAAGGGACTGCTGTAATAATAAGAGAAAAGAGAGAGAGTGAAACATAGGCATAAGAAATTAAAGTAACAATATAAATGTAACTTTCAATAATAACCTTAAATGCAAATGGATTAAATGCTCCAATCAAAAGACTTAGAGTAACTGAATGGATATAAAAACATGACCCAAATACATGCTGTCTACCAGAGAGCTACCTCAGAATAAAAGAACAAAAGGATGAGCATAAAGGTATAGAAAAAAAATTTCCATATAAATGGAAATGAAAAAAAAAAGCTGGGGTAGCAATACTCATATCTGACAAAAGACACTTCAAAATGAGGGGCATTGCAAGAAACAATAAAGGTTACTATATATTACTAAAGATATCAATCTGACAGGAGAAAATAACACTAGTAAACATACACCATACCCATATATACACCTGATATAGGAGCCCCTAAATATATTTTTTTTAAAATTCTAGAGGACTTTAAGGGAGAGATCAAAAACAATACAATCATAGTACCAGACAATGTGTATGAAATGGACAAATTCCTAGAAAACTATAATCTTACAAAACTGAATCAGGAAGAATCAGAAAACCTGAATATGCCAATAATAACTAATGAAGTAGAAACAGTAATCAAAAACTCCCAGCAAACAAAAGCCTTGGTCCTGACAGCTTCACAAAATAATTTTACCAAACATTCAAAGAATCACTAACACATATCCTCCAGAAACTATTCTAAAGAAATCTGTAAGGGAGGAAAACTTCCAAGCTCTTTTTATGAGTACAGAATTATCTTAATTTAAAAACTAGGTAAAGACACTGCCAAAAAAAGAGACAAACAGATCAATATCCCTGATGAATATAGATGCTAAAATCTTCAACAAAATATTAGCAAATTGAATCCAGCAATATAATAAAAAGATCATACACCATGACCAAGTGGGATTTTTTTTTCCAGGGATGCAAAGCTGGTGCAATATTCACAAATCAATAAATGTGATACATTACATGAACAAATTGAAATACAAAAATAGCATGATCATATTAATAGATGCAGAAAAATCATTTGATAAAATCCAATACCCATTTTTGATAAACACTCTCAGCAAAGTGGGAATAGTGGAATTATATTGCAACATAATAAAGGCCACATATGACAAACCTACAGTGAACATCATACTCAATGGGCAAAAACTACAACCATTTTCTCTAAGAAGAGGGACAAGACAGGGATGTCCACTCTTACCGCTCTTATTCAACATAGTACTAGATGTCCTAGACACAGCGTTCAGACAAGAAGAGGAAATAAAAGGCATCAAATTGGATAGGAATTAGCACAACTCTCATTATTCCTAGATGGCATGATGTTGAACATAGAAAACCCTAAAGACTCCACCAAAAACCCACTAGATTTAATAAATGAATTCAGCAATGAAGGAGGATGCAAAATTAACAGCTAGAAATCAATGACATTTTCATACACCAACAATAAATTCTCAGAAAGGGAAAGTAAAAAAAGAAAATATAATCCCATTTACCATTGCAACAACAACAAAAAATTAAGATACTTAAGAATAAACTTAACCAAGGAGATAAAGTACTGGACATTGGAAAAATAGAATGAAGAAGTTAAACAAGTGGAAGGAAATACCACATTCATGGATTGGTAGAATTATCATTAAAATGTCCATATTACCCAAAGTAGCCTATAGATTCAATGCAATCCCTATTAAAATACCAAAGGCATATTTTACAGATCTAAAACAAATACTTCAAACATTTATATTCAACCAAAATGATACCAAATATCCGCAGCAGTCTTGAGAAACAAGAAGTTGGAAGGATCACAATATCAGACATTAATTTATACTACAAAGCCACCTTAGTTAAAACAGCCTCGACTGCCACAAGAACAGGCATAAAGATCAATGGAACAGGAAAGAGACTCCAGAAATCTACCCAAGCCATTATGCTCAATTAATATAGGCAAGAGCATACAATGGAATCAAGAGAGTCTCTTTAGTAAATGGTGTTGGGAAAATTGGAGAGATACATGCTAAAAAATGAAATTAGACAACCAATGTACACATACCTAAGAACAAACTCAAAATGGATGAAAGACTTAAATGTAAGATGTGAAACTATAAAAATCCTATAAGAAACCATACGCATCACCCTAGCTGGTTTGGCTTACTGGAGAGAGTGTCGGCCTGCGGACTGAAGGGTCTCAGGTCAATTCCGGTCAAGAGCATGTGCCTTGGTTGCAGGCATATCCCCATTGGGGAGGGTGCAGGAGGCAGCTGATCGATGCTTCTCTCTCATCGATGTTTCTGACTCTCTCTCTCTCCTTCCTCTCTGTAAAAAACCAATAAAATATGTTTTTTTTTTAAAAAAAGAAACCATAGGCATCAAAATCTCAGACATTTCTCATAGCAATATGTGGATACCTCTCAAGGCAAGGGAAACTAAAGAGAAAATAAGCAAATAGGTCTATATCAAAATAAAAAGCTCCTGCACAGAAAAAGAAACCTTCAGCAAAATAAAAAGGGAACCCACTGCATGGGAGAATACATTTGGCAATAATACATCTATTAAAGGGTTAATATCCAAAACATAATTAAGGCATACAACTTAACAAAAGGAATACAAATAATCCAATTTAAAAATGGGCTAAGGACCTAAATAAAACTTCTGCAAAGTGGACATACAGATAGCCAAGAGACATATGAAAAAATGCTTAGTCAGTGATCATCATAAAGATGAAAATTAAAACAATAATGAGTATCACCTCACACCTGTCAGAATGGCTAGCATCAACAAATCAACAAGTGTTGGCAAGGATGCTGGTGGGAATGCAGACTGGTGTAACCATTATGAAAAACAGTATGGAGTTTCCTCAAAAAATTAAATATAGAACTGACATTTGACCCGTGATCCCACTTCTAGTAATATATCCTACAAAACGAGAAACACCAATTAAAAAGAATGTATGCACCCCTATGTTCATAGCAAGGCAATTTTCAATAACTAAGATCTGGAAACAGCACAAATGCCTGTCAGTAGATGTGTGGATTAAAAATAAAAATAAAAACAAAACAAAACTGTGGTACATTTACACCATGGAATACTATGCCAAAGTAAAAAAGAAAGATCTCTTACCCTTTGAGACAGCATGGAGGGACCTGCAGAGTAATACGCTACGTGAAATAAGCCTATCAGAGAATGAAAAGTCTTACAGGATCTCACTCATATATGAAATCTAATGAACAAAATTAACTTGTGAATAAAACAGACTCAGAGTCATAGAAGCATGGAACAGACTGTTGAATCTCAGAGGGAAGACAGTGGTGGGTGGGTGGATAATAATGGGTCAACCTAAGAACTTGCATACATATATGCATAACACATGGACACAGACAATAGTGTGAAGGCCTGGGGTGGGGGAGGAGGTATGCTAGAAGGATCAATGGGGAAAAACAGAGGGCATATATAATACTTTCAACAACAAAGATTAATTAAAAAAACAAAGATGTTCAGAATAGGGTATCATCCTGGAAGAGGAAGAAGAAGGGCTAATAATATCAGTGTAGGCTTGTGGGTGTGCAGTTGCAGCATGGAGGTGTGGAGAGAGGAAAGATGTGATCAAGAAAGAGAAGAGGAGAAAAAGCAGATGGAAAATTGTTACATAAAAAAATAGTGTTAGAAATCACTGTCAGGCTTATGGTTCTAAGCCTGATCAGAACTAAATAAAACACTAGACACAATTCTTAGACTGTTTATTCTTAATCATTCAATAAGTATTTATACAGCATGCTATATATTAACTGGGGGTATATCAAGAAACAAAATAGTCAAAGATAATAATTTCCTTTGAGAGTTTATAATCTAGGGAGCAGACTGATAATCACCAATAACAACAAAAATAGTAATAACATCTTTAGCAATAAGAATCTTGAATCTTGAAATGACAATTTGTATTTTGACTATAAGAAAGATCATTCTGGGAGTAGAGCATCAGATATAGTGCAGGATTGTGAGTCTAAATCAGGAGACCATGTATAAGTGAATAAGCTAACATACTAATGAACATATAGATAGGAGAGAGAGAGGGACTATGCTAATGATCTGAAAGACAAAATCAGTAGAACATGTAATGATTGATTAATTAATAGGTAACTAATTGATAAGTTAAATCTCCTATTAGAATCCCACTTAAGTCTGTCAAACCTTTCCAAAATCTAGCACACATCTGAGAGGCACAGCTGCATATGTAGGCCACTTCCCCGGCATCTGGGTTGTTGCACGGATGTGAGGATAATGCCCAATCCTGAATCTCCCCCTAACGGACTTACTTTGTGTTTTTAATGTGCTGAACTCTGTGCCTCACCAGCAAGTGCAGATTGTGACAAAAGTGTATTTTTGTTGTTCTTAACATCATAGATTTCAATCTGAATAAAATCTTTGAAGACTGGAAAAGTGAGAATTATTAAAGTTATTAAAATTCATACCTAATTATAACTATAATTAGAGGCCCAGTGCACAAAAGTTTGTGCATTTGAGGGGGTCCCTCAGCATGGCCTGTGCCCTCTCGCAGTCTGGAACCCCTCAAGGGATGTCCACCTGCTGATGTGCCTGGCCAGCCTGGGTGACGGGCTGATGACCATTTCAGGCTGCCCACAGCCCGTTCAGGGTTCAGGTCCCTCCTGGGGTGTCTGGCTGGAAGCAGGTGTCTGGGATTTATTTAACTTATGTAATTGAAACTTTGTTACCTTGGTTCCAGACCCACAGGTATCTGGGGTTTGTTTATCTTCTTTTTTTTTTTTTTTTTTAAATACATTTTATTGATTTCTTACAGAGAGGAAGGGAGAGGGATAGAGGGTTAGAAACATCGATGAGAGAGAAACATCGATCAGCTGCCTCCTGCACACACCCTGCTGGGGATGTGCCCACAACCAAGGTACATGCCCTTGACCGGAATCGAACCTGGGACCCTTCAGTCCGCAGGCTGATGCTCTATCCACTGAGCCAAACCGGTTAGGGCTGTTTATCTTCTATAATTGAAACTCTGTAGCCTTGAGTAGAGCTCAGGGCCCACAGGACCCTGGCTTCCTCCATTGCCCAGAGCAACTCCAGCCATCTTAATTGAGTTATTTTGCATATTTGCTCCTGATTGACTGGTGGGTATGGCTTGTGGGCATGGCTTGTGGGTGTCTCAGAGTGGTGCCTAATTTGCATATTACTCTTTTATTAGATTAGATAATAATTTTGTGTTTAATTAATATTTCCTAAATGCAAATATTTTAAATACCCATACTAATTTATTTGTGATTTAAATATGTTTGTGGTTTGTTTTATTGTTATTCATATCATTCATATTCATATTGTTATTATATCATTCAATAGTCAACAAAAATTTTAAGTGCATAATTGTTACAGGTGCAGGGAGAGAGGAGTTAACAAAAACAAAGTCTCCACCTTTATGGACTTATGTGCTAGTGAGAGAAATCTAAACTAATAAAAGCGAAATAGTAAAATTAACCGTTTCTCCGAGACAGGTAAGCTACGCCCACCAGCCAATCAGAGCGGCTGTATGCAAATTAGCCCAGCCAACATGGCGGCCGCCACTCACGGACCTGAGTAAACGGCCGTTTCCATTGTGGCAGGAGCAAAAGTGAAGCTGCGCCCGCTCAGCTCAGCTCCGATTAAATTGGCTCTAACGAAACACACCTTTGAAACAATATAACAATCATAGAATCCTCGGGAGCTGAAGGAAAGAGCAGCCGGGGCCTCACCACTAAGTAACATTGTGTCATTATACATGCTGCGAGGTGAAGCAGAGAGGAGGGTTCGTTAGCCGGCTTAAAGGAACAGTGTATCAATTATAGAAGATAAACAAACTCCAGAGACGTTGGGTCAATGGGAGCTGTGGGTAGTCTTAAAGCCCCTCACCCAGGCTGGTCAGGCACGCCAGCAGGTGGACATCACCAGAGGGGTCCCAGACTGTGGGAGGGCACAGGCCGGGCTGAGGGACCTCCCAAGTGCCCAGAGTGGCTGCAGGGCGGGACAGTGCAGGACCCAGGACCCGTGAGTGGGAACAGGCGGCAGGGTTGGAGGGCACTGCGAAGCGGGTAAGAGGTGGCAGGGGGTCGGCGGCCTGCTTGGTGGGCTTCC
>PVJC01050954.1:0-11644 GCA_004026665.1 Murina feae | reverse complement strand
GCCGGCCCTGGCAGGCCTGGGCCAGGCGGGACCTGCGGGGGCTCCGGCCTCCTCCAGCCTTTCTCGCCCTTGGTGCTGAGCAGGAGGAAGAGCAAGCAGGCCCGGAGGGACTACAAGAAGGTGCAGATCCAGCTGGAGAACCTGGAGAGCAGCGTGCGGGACCGCTGCAAGAAGGAGTTCACGGGTGAGGCCGGAGGAGGGCCCCGCCCAGGCCTCTCCTGCCCCAGGGCTGAGTGCCCAGACCCGGCCTCTTCTGCTCACAGACCTGATGACGGAGATGACGGACCTCACCAGCGACCTGCTGGGCAGCGGCATCCCCTTCCTGGACTACAAGGTGTACGCCGAGCGCATCTTCTTCCCGGGGCACCAGGAGTCGCCCCTGCACAGGGACCTGGGCGTGCCCGAGAGCCGGCGCGCCACCGTGGAGCAAGGGCTGGGCCAGCTCTGCAACCTGCTCAACAGCAAGCTCTTCCTCACCAAGGTGCAGCCCTGCCCCGCGCCCCGCCCGCCCCTGCAGCCCTGCGTTTCTGAACGGTCTCTCCCTCCCACCCACCCCTCTGCTGCCGCCAGTTCATCCACACCCTGGAGAGCCAGCGCACCTTCTCCGCGCGGGACCGCGCCTACGTGGCGTCGCTGCTCACGGTGGCGCTGCACGGGAAGCTGGAGTACTTCACCGACATCCTCCGCACGCTGCTCAGCGACCTGGTGGCCCAGTACGTGGCCAGGAACCCGAAGCTGATGCTGCGCAGGTCGGTGCGGGGCTGGGAGCCGTGGGGGCCGTGCCGCTGTCGAGGGGGGACCCCCCGGGGCCTGGGGTCTGCAGGGCAGAGAGCCTTGCAGCCCACCCGCCCCTGTCATCCCAGGACAGAGACGGTGGTGGAGAAGCTGCTCACCAACTGGATGTCCATCTGTCTCTACACCTTCGTGAGGGTGAGCGGGCAGGGGTGTGGGAGGGGCGGTCCAGCCGCAGGGCCCTGGCCCCAGGCAGCCTCGCACGCTGCCCAGCCTGTCCTCCGTGCCTTCGGCTCTCTGCAGCCCGCAGCCGTCCCTGCGGGTCACGTCCCATACACCTCTGCCCCAGGCCCGTCGCCTGCCCCAGGGGCGCTAACTGCCTGCCCTCCCCCAGGACGCGGTGGGGGAACCGCTGTACATGCTCTTCCGGGGGATCAAGCATCAAGTGGACAAGGGGCCAGTGGACAGCGTGACGGGCAAGGCCAAGTACACCCTGAGCGACAACCGCCTCCTCCGAGAGGACGTGGAGTACCGGCCCCTGGTGAGGCTGCGCGTGCGTCTGTGGGTGCCGTGTCGGTCCCGAGGGGGGAGGAGGGCGAGCGCTGGGACTGTGTGTGTGTCTGTGTGCCTGTGTGTGAGTGTGTGTCTGTGTGCGCCTGTGTGCGTCTGTGTGTATGTGTGTCTGTGTGCATCTGTGTGTGTCTATGGGTGCATCTCTGTGTGAGTGTGTGTGTCTGTGTGTGCCTGTGTGTGAGTGTGTGTGTATGTGTGTCTGTGTGCATCTCTGTGTGAGTGTGTGCCTGTGTGTGCCTGTGTGTGTCTATGTGTTACTGTGTGTCTGGGTGGGTGTGTGTCTGTGCGTGACTGTTAGTGTCTGTGTGTGAGTGTGTGTGCCTGTGTGTGAGTGTGTGTGTCTGGGTGTCTGGGTGTCTGGGTGTCCGGGCATAGAACCCGCCAGGCCTCTGTGAGAAAGGCCTTTCTGATGAGCTTAGCAGGACAGAAGCTTGAGGACGGCCTAAGAGGCTCCAGGCTTGGGATGGGGTCAGAGAGGACACAGCCAGGGTCTGGGGAGCAGGCAGCCATGCCTAGGCCAGCCCCAGCCCTCTCTGAGCCAGCGCCTGCGTGCTTGTCAGCCCTGGTCTCATCGTCCTGTCGGGATGTGATGTGCCCGCCGGGCGGGGTGCTGCCCCAGCCGACCTGCCTGCTACATCCTCTGGCGGAGGCTGAATGGGCTTTTCCCAAAGGGACGCACCGGAGTCCCTTTGGGAAAAGCCCATTCAGCCTTCGCCAGACCTGCTCGTCCGTCAGGCTGGGGGGGCCGTCCCTCGGGGCCTCGGCCTGGCCCGCTGAGCCAGGAGCTGGGCCTGAGTGAGGAGGGACTCATGCTCACCTGTGTTTTTTAGATGCATTTGTGTTGATTTCAAAGAGGAAGGAAGGGAGAGAGGAACATCGATGATAAGAGAGTCGTGGATCGGCTGCCTCGTGCAGCCCCACACTGGGGATCGAGCCCCAAACCCGGGCCTGTGCCCTGACCTCCTGGTTCCTAGGTCGACGCTCAGCCACAGAGAACATGAGCTGGGCCGCACTCACCCCGCAGATGTCTATAGGGCGTGGTGCTAGGTGCTGGGCCACAGGGAGGGAGCCAGGAGGCCTTTCTCATGCCCTCGGCCTGGTACCTGGTCATCCCCTGTGTGGCCCGAGCCCTGATGCTCCGTGTGTCCCGTGTAGACCTTAAACGCGCTGCTGGCGGTCGGGCCTGGGGCGGGAGAGGCCCAGGGCGTGCCTGTGAAGGTGCTGGACTGCGACACCATCTCCCAGGCCAAGGAGAAGATGCTGGACCAGCTCTGCAAAGGCCTGCCGCTCGCCCAGAGGCCGGACTCCCGCACCCTGGATGTCGGTGAGGGCGGAGGGGGTGGCCGGGTCCTGAGCCCGCATTGGGCGGGGCTGGGCCTGGACCTGCTCTGGGGGCAGAGCTGGGCTGTAGAGGGGCCACCTCTCACCTGGGGAGGGGCCCGTGCTCCTGGTCCCTGGCGAAGTTGGATGGAGCTGCCCCCGACGGAGGGCTGTGTCCCCTGGAGGAAGGGACAGGCTCCCGGTCCTGGACCAAGCCCCGCCTTCCCCTTGCAGAGTGGCGGTCCGGAGTGGCCGGACATCTCATCCTTTCTGACGAGGATGTGACTTCCGAGGTCCAGGGTCTGTGGAGGCGCCTGAACACCCTGCAGCATTACAAGGTGTGTGTGGGGGTCGGGGGGGAGCTGGAGGAGGGGTCGGGGGGGCGCTGGCAGAGGGATCACCAGCTGTGGTCAGCAGGTCCCGGATGGAGCAACGGTGGCCCTGGTCCCCTGCCTCACCAAGCATGTCCTTCGGGAAAACCAGGACTATGTCCCTGGAGAGAGTGAGTGCCCCTCCCCACCCCGCCCTCTGCGCTTGCTCTGCCCGGTAGTGGTGCCCGGCAGTGGGGAAAGGACCTGGACCTCAGGTGGGCCTGTGTCTGCCTCCATTCCACTCACAAGAGCCTCCCCAGGTGCCCCCCACCGCAGGAGTTGGCAGGACCCCAGCTCAGGGGAGAGGCACCTGACGAGGGGCATTCTGGCGCAGGGACCCCCATGCTGGAGGATGTGGACGAGGGAGGCATCCGGCCCTGGCACCTGGTCAAGCCCAGCGAGGAGCCGGAGCCACCAAGGCGGAGGAGGGGCAGCCTTCGGGGCGGGGAGCGCGAGCGGGCCAAGGCCATCCCCGAGATCTACCTGACCCGCCTGCTGTCCATGAAGGTGCGGACACCCCGGCGATGGGTCTGGGGGTGGCAGGGGGCTCCCGCAGGCCTAGGGCCACGGGCGTGAGCTGGCCAGGGCCCCTCGCTGACCGCCCCTCCGGCTCCCGGCCCTGTCCCCGCAGGGCACCCTGCAGACCTTTGTGGACGACCTGTTCCAGGTGATCCTCAGCGCGGGCCGCCCCGCGCCCCTGCCGGTCAAGTACTTCTTTGACCTGCTGGACGAGCAGGCGGCGCAGCACGGCATCTGCGACCAGGACACCGTGCACATCTGGAAGACCAACAGGTGGGGCGGGCGGGCGGGTGGGGCCTCCTCCGCCGCCTCCGCCGCCTCCGCGCCTCCGCTCACGGCCGCCCCGCCCGCCTGCCCGCAGCCTGCCGCTGAGGTTCTGGATCAACATCATCAAAAACCCGCAATTTGTATTCGACGTGCAGACCTCAGACAACATGGACGCGGTGCTGCTGGTCATCGCGCAGACCTTCATGGACGCCTGCACACTGGCGGACCACAAGCTGGGCCGGGTGAGCCGCCGGGGGCATGGAGGTCGTGGGGGTGGGGCAGCGTGGGCCGGGGTGGTACGTGCACAGAGAGAGCCCAGGCTTCCTGAGGACCTCCGGCCCCAGCTGCCCGGCCCCAGACCAGACCTGGTCCCCGGGCTCCCTGGGAGGTGGTGGTGCCTCATTCTTGAAGGATGAGCAAGGCCAAGACCGCTGCTGATTCATGGGGTGGAGACAGGGCAGCCTGCAGGGTAGTCAGGAGGCAGGGCCCCTAGGTGAGGGCTTTGCCTGAGGGGGCGCCTGGAGCCCCTGAAGGCCTGGGAACAGGGTGGGGATGGGCTGGTGTCAGACCTGAGGGGCAGAGCCTTCTGGCAACTGTGCTGTGGGTGGGCCGGAGCCTGATCCAGGGGCAAGCCGGGCTGTCCTCAGGGTGAGCAGTGGCCAGGTTCAAGGTGGACAGGGGGGTGGAAGGAGGCACCACAACCTTCCAGCAGCTCCAGGAGGAGGCAGCAGATGGAGAGAAGGAAGCTGCCGCCCAGAGCCCTCAGCCGGGCGCAGAGCTGGGAGCGGCCCAGGGGAGGTAGAGGAGGAGTTGCTGCTGGACGTTGCAGGCTCTGAGCTAAGAGACTTGCTCCCTGTCCCAGCTCAGCCACTCGGGGGTGGGTGGGCCTGGGCAACGGACTTCATTTCCTGGGTCGGTTTTTGATTTTAAAAACGAGCACCTTGGGGTCCTGGCTGGTATGGCTGAGTGGATAGGGTACCACTGGAGGGTCCCGGGTTTGATTCTGCCTGGGTTGCGAGCATGCAGGAGGCAGCCGATCCATGGTTCTTGCGCGTCGCTGACGTTTCTGTCTCCCTCTCCCTTCCTCTCTGAAATCAATAAGATGAATAATAAAATGGAAATGATTACCTGGGGAATGGGCAGCACACGGAAGCAGGGGGGCTGCTCACGGCCCCGCCCCCTCCTGCCCTGCCGGGTCCCTGCTGGGTCCGGGGCGGCACACGGAGGCCCTTGAGCTGGAAAGAACTTGGGAGAAGCAGGGGAGGAGCTCCAGGGAGACGCTCAGGGGGCGGAAGCGGGGCCGGCACGGGAGGACAGGCAGGAGGAAGGGCCGGGGAGGAAACTGACGGTGACCAACCAGCCCCCTACCTGGGACTGGAGGTCCTCCTGGGACTGGGGGTGCTCCTGGGACAGGTGGTCACACTCACGGGGTTCATCCTGCTTCCCCTTCATCCCTGCCTGCGGGCACCCAGGACTCCCCCATCAACAAGCTGCTGTACGCCCGGGACATCCCCCGGTACAAACAGATGGTGGAAAGGTAGGCGGGCAGGAAGAGCCTGGGGGTCGGGGTCGGGGTGGGGATGAGGCCCAGGGTGGCGAGGGGGGCGGTAGGGAGAGGGTGATGGTTTGTGCTTCAGCAGCTGCCGTCCCACCTTCTCCGGCAGGTACTACGCTGACATTCGACAGACAGTCCCCGCCAGCGACCAAGAGATGAACTCCGTGCTGGCCGAGCTGTCCCGGGTGCGGCCCCCACCCCCCCTTCAGGGTCAAGCACAGGCTCGGGGAGGGCCCTGCCCGCTTCACACGCCTCCTTTGCGGGGGTCCTGAGCACTTTAACGACCAGGGCCCCAGGGCGCGTCCCGCAGCAGCCACCTCCCCTGGCTCAGCCAGGTGCCCACAGCCCCGGGGATGCCCACAGCCCTTGCTGGGGTTCAGCCGAGGTCAGCCGGCGGCCTGCTTCCCTGGCGGTATAGACGCGCCCCCTTCTCCTGAAGGAGCTCCGAACATCAGCCCAGGAATTTACACTTTTCTGAAACAATGACCGTCGCAGCCGCCATACCCACAGCTCTGGTTTTAGGGTGTTGCGGAGTGAGGTGTTCGGGTACCTTCTCATTGGGCCCCTGTAAGAGCTCCCCAAGTAGGGGACCCTAGGGGGGCCCAGTGACCTCAGGAAAGGGGTGAGGTCAGAGAGCCCCTTGCCTGCTTGGCTCCACGGCCACCTGGGACGACCCAGGGCCCAGCTGGCGCCCCAGATGGCGAGAGGCAGAGCCCGTGGCACCCAGGCCCTGCTGGAACTGCAGGCTGCGCCCCTCCTGCACCTCGAGGCCCTGTCCCCTGCCCTTTCTTGGGTTCTGGGCCTCCTCTGGCGGCTGGAGGGGCGGGGGTCACCTCTCTGTCGCCTCTCTCTTCTCTAGAACTACTCCGGAGACCTCGGGGCCCGCGTGGCCTTGCATGAGCTCTATAAGTACATCAACAAGTACTACGACCAGGTGGGTGAGTCTGGGCCCTGACGGGGGGTGGGGGGAGTGTCCCGGGAGGCGCTTCCTGGTCCTGACTGTGTTCTTACATGTCCCCACCCCACACCCCAGCCCCTCAGTGGGGCTCCCGGATATGGGGGGTGAGGGGCTGCTGATAGAGCACAAGTTGTGCCCAGAGGGACACAGCTGCCAGCTCGGCCTGCCCTTGCCCTCGCTCAGACCCCTTTCCGAGGCCCCCGCTGGCCGTGGCCATGGCTGTGGGTGTGGGCCCGGCCGGGCTGCCAGAGAGGAGGGCTGGGCACAGCCGGGCTGCGTGGGGTCCCAGTGGACTTCCCCGGGGGAGGTGGGTGTTGGTTCCCATGAGCGCTGGGTGCTTCGGTCCCACCTCATTCACCCTAAAGCCTGCGGGGACTGGATGTTCTCCCCTCCCCCTGGCAAGGCCCTGCGCCCACGCGGACGTAGGGAGGGTCCCCAAGCTGTGCCCGGTCTCTGAGGGGGCGCAGGCCCGCACGGGAGCCGGGGCCCTGACGGCGTCCCCGCCTTTCAGATCATCACGGCCCTGGAGGAGGACAGCACAGCCCAGAAGATGCAGCTGGGCTACCGGCTACAGCAGGTCGCCGCGGCCGTGGAGAACAAGGTCACGGACCTGTAGGGCCGCGGGCCTACTGCGCGCTCCCACAGGCAACCCTGGGGCCTCGAGGGGGAGCCACCTTCGTAGATGCCTTAGCGCCTGACCAGCAGTTAGTGGAGGAGGCGCCCCATCCCCTGGCAGCCCTGGCCTGGGCCCTGCTGCGCTCACCCCCCAGGCCCGCCGCCCTGGAGGCCCGTGGGGTGGCACCCGCCTGCTCCCCGAGCCCAGCGACCCTGTGGGCTGTGTTCAGGGCTGTCAGCCTGCGGGGCGTCTGGTACGAAGGGGAGACTGGACTGTCCTGAACACTGGCCTTGTCCCTCCCGATCCTGCGAGGAGGAGGGGCCCCTGCTGTGTGTCCCCCTCCCTCCGCCCTGACCTCAGTTTAGCTGCCTCGGCCTCTGCTGCTGCCATGATCCCGGGTCCGAGAGACGAGCACCTGTTCTAGGCCACTGCGAACTGACCCCTCTGGGGGGCTGGCCACCACGGGCCACCCTGCCTCGGGGCCGTGGGGAGGGCACTGGCCGTGGGGCCTTGGAGAGGGTGGCCACCCGATGGCTCCTCATTAAAAGGGTAAACACTGCCTGGCATCTGTTCTGTGGGCGCCTCTGCCCAACTCCTCCCCTGGTAGGAGGCACCAGCTGTGCCCACAGGCACGGGGAGGGTGGGGAGGTGGGGTCGGCACCTGGGGGAGGTCTGCCCCCCAGAACGCTCCCACCTGGGCTGGCCCGGCTCCCCCTGGCTCCTGGGCAGGGCTGGCTGGGGTCCGAGATTCCCGGAAGGAAGCGGAGCCCGGCGGGGACGGGGTCTGTGGCCTCTTCGGGAGCTGCCTTCTCCGCGTGCTGAGTGCCGACTCCTCCCTACATGTGTCCTTGTCGGGAAGGGACGGGGAAGGATGGCATCCGTGCCACCGCCCCAAGCAGCGAGCAGCGTGGCTCACGGCCCTTCCCTGGTCCTGGGTCTGAGCTCCCCGCCCCCACCCCCCGCCTAGGGGTATCAGGGGCTCCTGGGTCCTGGGGTGTCTTCTAAGCCCTCGGGTGGGGCACCCACCACGCTGCCTCCTGCATGAAGGCGCCCTGCGTGTGGTCCTGATTGGTGGCTGGAGGTGGCTCTGGGCTGCCTTCCCGAGTCCTGGGTGGCTGGCTGGTCTGCAGGGCGGGCTTGGTGCCCTTGCTGGGACCCCCCTTGGCCGCGTCGGGAGGCCGGCCCAGGGCCCTCGGGGACGCAACGCTCTCCCCCTGGCTCTGCTACTCCCCTCGCCCAGGCCCCGGCTGCCTGGGTCGACACCTGATGGTGCCTTTTAAAGTGGTTTTGTTTTTGAATCCTCACCCGAGGATGTTTTTCTATTGATTTTTTGAGAGAGGGAAAGACACAGAGAAACATCGATGGGTAGCCTCCTGCACAAGCCCCCACCAGGACCTGGGCCGGGGAGGAGCTGGCAACCCAGGCATGTGCCCTTGGGCAGATCGAACCCAGGACCCTTCGGTCTGCAGGCCGATGCTCGATCCACTGAATGGCCGGCCAGGGCTAACGCGTTCTGTCTTCATGAAGGACGATGGTTTATCCAGTTGCAAACCTTCACCAGATCCAAGACCAGGACGTGGTGGTGTGAGAAAGGGGTGTGTTTCCTGGTTGGAACTCGGGGTTTTGTGGGGCAGCCTGTGGGCCTCCTGGCTGGTAAGTGCCCTGGAAGCACAATGAGCCCTGGGCCTGCCCGGCGCCTGCAGCTCAGGGACCCCGGTGCCCCGTGGGGCGGGTGGCAGCGCACCGCCACCTCCTGGCCACGGCGAGGACCGACCACGGTGGGGCTGTGGGGGGGGAGGTGCCAGGGCTGGTGGGTCCTCCTTCCCGGGTCCTGGTTCAGACGTGAGAGGACCGAGGAGGCAGAGGGCTCAGCCGGCCCAGCGCTCTGACCTCGGAGCTCCGCTGCCCCCAGGGCAGCCGGACCCAGAGCCTCAGGGAGGGGCTGGGCCTCCATCTGGGTCCCTGTTCCAGTTCCTGCTTCCATGGCTGGCGGGCCCCTGGGAGGAGGCAGGGCTACGGCCTGTGGCTGCAGCCACCGTGTCCGGTCAGAGCTCAAGGGTACACCTGGCCAGAGGGCCGCAAACCCTGGAGAAGCGGGAAGGGGGGGCGCAAGGGGAGGGGTGCGGGCCGCAGGACTGGCTGGGGAGGGACTGCCCAGCCCCCTCCCCCTCCCCCTCCTCCCTGCTCCATGCCGCAGGACAGCCACACCTGGGTACGGGAGGGGTGGGTGGGGGAGGGGGTGGGCTCCTGGGTGCTGGGCAGGCGGGAGCCCTGGTGGGCGGACAGCATGAGCGCCCGGGGGCAGCCCAGAGAGGCGCTCAGTTCCCCCGCCCCACGGGCTCCTGCCCTGGTGCCCCTTGGGGTGCTGCCCCCGGGATTGGGGATGCGGAACTGCAGGCACCCGCCTTCCCCGCGCCCCGTGATGTGTGCACGCACCCCACCCCCACCCCATCCCGGTGGAGAGGGAGCTTCCTCCTGCCCTGGCCGCTGGCCTGGATCACGGCACCTGTGGTCTGTGTCTTTGTGCACGTGTGTGGTGTGTGCACGTGTGTGCAGGCGTGTGCTTGCCGCATGCGGTGGATGCTGGGGCAGCAGGAGCTCGGCCAGTGACCAGGGTCCCGGGTTCGATTCTGATCCAGGGCACATGCTCGGGGTTGCCGGGCTGGATCTCCAGTAGGGGGTGTGCAGGAGGCAGCCAACTCGCGATTCCCACTCATCACTGATGTTTCTCTCTCCCTGTCTCCTTTCTTCTCTGAAATCAATAAAAATGTGTTTTCAAAAAATTTTCTGTTTTTCTAATGCACCTCCTTGGGCTTACGTTTCACAGGATGTAGTTTTGGCTGCTTACAGGCGAGGACACTGACAATCTGACACAGGGGCCTTCCCTTGTAACCAGCTCACCCTAACCCTAACCCGAACCCTTTCCCCTGCCGACGCCCCGGGGATCGTCTGGGTTGTGTACTGTGTGACCCTTCCTGTCCGCTCCCTCCCGCTTTCCCCCTCCCTGACGCACGGGCAATGGGTGCGTTCCTCACCCTCCGTCTTCCTAGCTCGGGACCCGTGTTACCTGTCACGGTGTGCGATTCCTGACCGATAAGTTACTGTGGTTTTGTCTCGTGTCACTGAACTAATCATTCGGGGTTTGCAAATAGAGTTCTTTACTACAGCGAGGACGGGGATGCCAGGCGAGCCGCACTCAGCGCCCATCACGTGTCCAAAGAGAACATCACCAGGACGCTGGCGTTGCGGCTCTTGGACACCACACACACTATGCTGGCGCCGTCGCAGCTCGCCCTGGAGTCGTAGCTGCCAAGGCGGTTCAGGGGCGTTCCCCACCCCCCCACCCATGCGGGCCTGGGTCCTGCCCGGGGTCCTGCCCCTGCTTATCTGAAGCGTCCTCCAAACCAGGTGTCTTTTTCCCAGGAGCAGAATTAAGGACGTTCTGCTGCATCTCAGCTACGTGAGGGTCATGAACACAAGGAGTCATGAAGCCCTGGCCGGTGTGGCTCAGTGGGTAGAGCGTCGGCCTGCAGCCCGAAAGGCCCCGGCTGGATCCTCCAGGCACACGCCTCCGTGCAGGCTCCTCCCCAGCCCGGGCCCTGGTCGGGGCTCGTGCAGGAGGCAACCCATCAAGGTCTCGCTCACATGGATGTTTCTCTCTCCCCCTTCCTTTCCCTTCTTTCCACTCTTTCTAAAAAAATAGAAATAAATCAATGGAAAAACACCCCCAGGGGAGGGTGGGGATTTAAAAATCGGATTCTCTGCGCGCTGTAGTCTAAGTGAAGGGTCGCAGTCACGGTCAGAAGACCTGATTGGAAACTGTTTCTGTTGCCGATCGAGGGGCCTCGCCCGCGCTCCCGCACCTGCTTCGCCTGCGGGACAGGGGGCCCCGGGCGCGGCCTGTGTGCGCGCTGCCAGGCTCACCTCCTGCACATCCCAGGCGCAGAGCATGGCCTCGAAGACACTGTGCAAATGATGGACTTGTGTCCACTCATGGGGGGGCCACTTCCTGAGAAATACGCCAACGGCCCCAAGATTCCTGGAAGGCAATGCAGGCAAACCTTGGCCCCAGGCTCCGGAGGAGGGACCTGCCGAGGGAGGAGGACTCAGGGAGCAGATTGGCTATGTTTCCTGCGACCCCATGGAGAACAGGATGGGGACTGGGCCTCACGTCACTCAAACCATGGGGCACGGCACAGGGCACGGGACACAGGACACGGGACATAGGACACAGGACACGGGACACACGGCCAGAAGCAGGGATGGTGCTTGTCACACAAGCCCAGTCCCATGACGTCTCCATTCCCTTTCTCTTCACTGAATGAGAACACACATGCATGCACACACATGTACACAAACACACGTGCACACGCATGCACACAACCCAAAGCAGTGCGTCTCCTCCGCGGGTGACCGTGCTGCTCGTCCCACACTGAGGCTGCCGGTGGCCTCCCGGTAGGAGAAGTCCTGCAGCGGGGCCCATGCCATGCGCAGCTCCCGCCGGGCCTGGGCCAGGAACAGCCGCTTCCAGGCCGGCACCTACGGGGCCTCCCAGGGCCGCCCCGTCTGCTCCGACACAGGCTCCCGGGAGAGTCAGTCCGTCAGGCCGCACGGCCCCAGGCACGTGTGCCCCCTGCAGCCCCTCAGCCTGCCCCCGCTGCCTGCCTCCCCCCAGGCCTCCACTCACACCCAGGGACACCTGCCTGCCTCCCCCCTCTGTCTGCCCCCCCCCC
>PVJC01050953.1:0-11634 GCA_004026665.1 Murina feae | reverse complement strand
GGTGGGAAACATCCAGGCCTGCACTCACCAGCCCTCCCACCCCCCAGTGCACGAACCTTGAAGGGGCTGTGGGCAGCCTGAAAATGGCCCTCAGCCCCACACCCAGGCTGGCCAGGCATACCAGCAGGTGGACATCTCCCCGAGGTGTCCCAGACTGCAAGAGGGCACAGGCCGGGCTGAGGGACCCCCACCCCCTGAGTGCACAAATTTTTGTGCACCGGGCCCCTAGTATGTATGTGTGTGTGTGTGTGTATATATATATATAATCTTGTGAGAAATCAAAATATTTTTATATAACTACTAATTATATAAAGGAATATTAATCTATACTTCTGGCATTAGCCTTAGATTATATTATGGGACCATGTATACTATAAGCCACATAAATAGTAATTTTATTTCTCTAAAATATATTAAATGTTATATTTTTATCACTTTAGATGAACATAGGATATAAATTGAATATAAGTGATAAAAAGTGAACCACAATACTAAAAAGTCTTTTGAAATGTATTATGCTATGTTTTGTGGCAACGGTACTAATATATTCACTTAGACTTGCAAAATTGGATAATGTCCTCAAATTTATGACTTTTTGCAATACATACCACATTTATAGTATAAAAATGTTTAAAATAATTTTTAATTCTAAATTTTACAGGTTGATAGTGAACATTTTGGACTTAGAATAAATGTGAAATATATAATAAGGGTAAAAGTTAGATCTGAATTAAGAGGGCTACAATGTTTGAGGAAAATGTACAAGCTTTTCTGGTTATCATTTGCTTTAGTCTTAAAGCATTAAGTTAGAAATTAGTGTGATCAAAGGTACAATTAGTATCATGTCACATTAGTGCCCTGACAATGTAAGGATCACAAAATCACAGTGGATTCACAGTCTAATGTATTTCACTGTGACAGGTAGTAGAGTACCTTTCCAATTATCTGCCCCAGTGGACAGGACCAGATAATAATGCAAAGAGAGAATGACAACAACAACAAAAAAACCCCAAAAAACAGAACAACAAAAATACCCTGGGTTTGAGAGTAGTTTGGCTGATAGATATATAAAAAAGAAAAGAAACAATAAACATGGATGGTGATATGATTGAGTTGGGAAAGCAACAGGTTATCTCTAATGTGTTCCACAGATGAAGAATGGACTATACAGAAAGTAAATAATATGTATTTATAAGATTATTAGTGGCCCAGTGCATGAAATTTGTGCACTGGGTGTGTGGGGGAGGTTTCCCTCAGCCCAGCCTGCACCCTCTCCAATTGGGGACTCCTTGGGGGATGTCTGACTGCCAGTTTAGGCTCAATCCCTGTGGGATATCCCTCTCATAATCTGGGACTGCTGGCTCCTAACCGCTCACCTGCCTGCCTGCCTGATCTCCCCTAACTGTGTCTGCCTGCCTGCCTGATTGCCCCCAACTGCCCTTCCCTACTGTCCTGATCTCACCCAGTCTCTGTCTCTCTTTGTTTTTCTCAGCAGTCCTCCAGGACTCCCTGCTTCCCTGTCTCCCTCTTCCTCCTTCCCAGTGGGAGGGGCAGGGCCAGTGAGGGCTGCTTCACCCTCTGCCTGTCCTTCCTTCCATCCAGGCCCCTTCAGGCCCAGTCTGTTTTGTTTCCTCATTCTGAAAGAGGCTCTGAGAGTGAGCTGGGAGGGAGGGAAAGAAATGGGAGAAAAGGCTGTGAGCTGGTGGGTGGTGTGTGTTTCTGTGTGTGTGTGCGGTTGTGAGTGAGTGTGAGTGCCGGCCCCGCCTCCCCTGTCCCCGTCTCCACTGCCACAAGTCCCCACCCACCAGGGCCTGCTGCAGGTGTAGCCTGAGCGTTAGGTTGAGCCTCTGATAGTTGTGGATGTGATGGACCCTGGGATTTTATACATTAGGATACCTATTTCTTTCTCAAGGTCATTTCTATATAGAAATAATTACTAGAATAGGTTTTAGACTTTTGTAAAAATTATTTAATAACTAGGGGCCTGGTGCACAAAAATTTGTGTACTCAGGGGGGTCCCTCAGCCTGGTCTGCACCCTCTCCAATCGGGGAACCCTTGGGGCTGCTGGCTCCTAAACGCTCACCTGCCTGCTGGCCTGATCCCCCCAACTGCTCTCCCCCGCCGGCCTGATCCTCCTAACTGCTCTCTGCCTGCTTGATAACCTCTGCTCCCTTACCAGAAACTAGACCTTCATAGATGCAGGGTATTAGATGGAGAAAACCTGAGGAGCCATAGGCATATAGGAGAATAACTTTATAGTGGACCAAGTAGCCATTGCTAACAAGGAGCCATCAGAAAAAAACAGTTTTTCAAAGTAGCCTCGCAAAGTAGCCGTACAAAGCAGGCCTTGCTAATACAGTAGCAAACACAGGAGCCATACCAAGCAGTGGCACACTGGCTGGTCAACAACACATCTTTATACAAACTTAGACAAAAGAAACTTCTTCCCAAATAGTGACATCAATATTTGGGTTACAGAAAGGTATGCCTGTCAGTGTACACTGGTATAGTAATATCGCTGTGTCCTTGCTTTTGCACCTTCGTATGACAAATCGGTCTTGAGCATCTGGTGTACTCTGGACAGGGTCCCCACACTCCAGTTGGCCTTGAACATCTGGTGTACTCTGATTAGGTTGCCACAGATTCTAATAGATCTAGTTCAGGTCTTTGAACACCTCACAGAATGTGAGATAAAGGGCCTGAAGTTAATGTTACTTTCATCTTAGCTAATTTCTAGGTTTTACCAATAGGAAGAGCAACCAGAAATGGCATGGTTTTGTGGAAATAACATTGGACTCATTGTTAGAGGACAAGATTCAGTCGTAGCACTCCCACCAATAGGGCTGGCTACTTCACAACTTACTTTCTCTGGACCTCAACCTTACTTGTACAAAGAAAAGATGTGATGAGAAGGCCTCTAAACTACCTCCAAATCCTGGTGTTCTCTGACACTAAAATATGCCTACCTGGAGGGCATATTTGATCATCATGTTTTGCCTGTGGGAGTCCAAGAATAGGGTATATCCATCGTATTGCTTGGATTTCTCCATTGTTTACTCCAATCATTCTAAACAGAAATTAAATTAAGAGTGAACAAAAAACATAAACACTTTAAATATTAACATAAAAGAGCATATTCTCTATTAACTTAGTGGTATTGGAGCAAAGCTTGTGAGTTTAAACTTTGGCAGAGAGACCATACGTATGAAATAAAAAAAAAAAAACATTTTTGGTAAATGTTGATTTTATAAACATTTTAAGGCAAACCCTGGGAAATTATCACAGGCAAAAACAGAATATAACCATTATGAGATGTAAGTTAAAATTAAAGAACATTTCTCCCTACACTTAAAGCTTGGTATTGATTTTTTTTTATGTGACTAGAGTGTGATTAATCACAGGTAGTACCATTCCCATGGGTTACATTCTAAATTGGACAAGCAAAGCACACATAACAAAAATGCCATTAAGCACAGGACTTCAGAAAGGAGTACTTACCTTTGGGGAGGTACCAGTTAAAAGCAGGAGGACATTTCTCAAAATATTTTAAGTACATTTATACACTACCAGGAGGATAGCAAAACTAGAATGTTTCTGATAATTGTTGAAAACAGGCTTTCCCTGTTAAAAATTAAACATAAGTCATGGCAGGCAGGACCAGCTTTGTAGGAGCGTGACCTGTGCATTAGCACAAAAATCACACACTTAGCATTGCTCCATGCTTGTTTAATACACTACTGTATCTGTCTTAAAATTATTAATACTTTTTGAAAAAGGGCCCCCTCATTTTCACTTTTACATGAGGACCCACAAATCATGTAACAGTCTCGACAGCAGGAGTGATGAAAAAGCATGGCAGAATGTACCCAAATGTGGAGACAAAATATATGCATGTAGGGCAAAAAAGAATTTCTTTTTAATTAAGACTTATAGACAATTATTTAATTGAACTATAACAGCAGTGAAAGCATTTATATTTTCTATCATTATTGGAGTTGGCTTAAATTTCAGCAAGGAAACAAGAATACAAGTCTCCTGCATTCTGGCAATGAAACAGGATATCCCAGTCATGGGAGAGGTGCATCAGGATGACATATCCTGGCACTGTGCCATCAGTAGATGAATACCAGCATCACAAGTCTGATACTTTGCCCAGACAAGTTGTCTTAGGTTCTCCAAATATAGATTACTTATTGTTTTGGCAGTAACTATTTTCTCAGTTTAAAAGGCTGTCTTTACATGTCTCCGAGTCTGTTAAGATTGAGTTGTTCATCACTTTGAACTTCACATCAGCAATGATACATAGTATACCCATTTAACAAATACATTTTCCTCCTCTGAACATATACATTTCAACATGTCAGAGAATAAAAAGCATGAACTTTACGTTGCATCACATATAAAAGAAGCTGACTGTATCAGTGCCAGACAAAACAAAATCAATATATTTATTTGAATGTTACCTTTTCAATTCTGCACTCAATTCATCAAAATTGTCAATAGGCCAATTTTTTCCATTTGCCCTCCTCATTTGAACAATGGCCATTGTCTTCCTTAATTTCATAATTTTGGGAACAAAATTCACTGGGATTAACATAGTCCCTCTAGGAGGCAGTTCAATTCCTGTAAAAAACACAAAATAAGTTTTAACGTGGCAAAAATTTTAGGAATATAATTTTAAGAGCAGAAAGTAATCTAATTCGTTTACTGATAATTTTTCAATATTACTTCCAAATTAAAAAAAACACACATTATACAAAATTATAAGCTCACTTTACTGGCTTCAATATTTTTTCTCAACTGTCATCAACCCAACAACAACAACAACAACAAAATATATATCTGAGGCCCTTGTTAGAGAGTTCAGTTGGTTAGAGCATCATTCTGACACACCAAGGTTGCAGTTTGATCCTTGGTCAAGGCAAATACACGAAGCAACCAAAGAATGCACAAATAAGTATAACAACAAATCAATGTCTCTCTATCTCTATTTCTCTCCCTTGTCCCCTTCCTCTTTCTCTCTCTCTAAAACCAGTCAATGAGGTTCTCTCCAGAAGGGGCTAGAGGGCTGAAGAAATATTAAATGTGATGACCCTTTAATTCATTCTATATTTTTTTTCCTAGACCGTAATAGTCCAAGATTCTCCTTGAAGCCCCCAAATTAGTACCAGGAAATTGTTCACTTATTTAACTGACGCAATGAGTGAAGCCAAAATTTATTTATGAAAAAAGGGGTATCTGTTCCAGGTTATACAGACCAGAAGACAAAAAAAACAAGAAACAAAACAAAACAAAACAAAAACTGACAGCATTTTCTTGTGTTCCAGTGAATTAGAAATTTTCTAGCTTTACTTTCCATAAGATCCACGTGTGAAACTTGTTAGACATACAGTTTGCTGAGCCTCACATTTAGAAATTCTGATTTATTCAGTCTGGGATGTGGCCCAGGAAGCTTCATGTTTAAGTAGCAGCTCATAGGATACAAAGGCAGATCGTCATGGGACTATACTTTGAAACCAACCCCTGCCTGTTGCACAAGTATTAAGAGGTTGGAAGACCAGTGAGCTTCTGGCCATTTGTAACAGTGATAGTTTCCAACTGATAGGTATCTTCCTTTATTGTGAAGAGTAATACTATCTCTTTATTAGAAAATAGGGGATATTGACTATATTTTGTGTTTTTTTTTAAAAAAACTTCTTTGTTAAAAGACCAATAATATTCATAGTCATTTTGTCTCAAACGAGAATACCATACTAAATTATTAAGGAAAAAAACATAAAAAATTGCCACTTGGCAAAATTCTTATAAATTTTCAAATTAAGATGGTGGCCAGCAGCCACGGAGCTAGAGCAAACAGGCTTGGTTGCCCCAGTGATGGAGGAAGCGGCCTGCCTAGGCTGGCTGTGGCCTCCGCTGAAGGCAACAAAGTTTCAATTATAGAAAATAAATAAACCCCAGATATCTGCTTCCAGCCAGCTGCGCTGGGAGTTTGAGTCACTGGGGGCTGTGACCAGCCTGAAAACAGCCACCAGCCCCTCACCCAGAATGGCCACACCCTCATGGGGTGAGAGTCCCTGCTGGGGGGCTTGGTCAGCCTGAAAATGGCCCTCAGCCCATAACCCAGGCTGGCCAGGCACCCCAGCAGGGACCCCTCACACTGAAGGGGATGTGGCCAGTCTGAAAACAACCCTCAGCCCCTCACTCAGGCTGGCCAGGAACCCTAGTGGGACCCCCACCCTGATCTGGGACACCCTTCAGAGCAAACCAGCCAGCCTCCACCCATGTACCAGGCCTCTATCCTACATAATAAAAGGGTAATATGCAAATTGATCCTAACAGCAGAACAACTGGGAATGATTGGTCACTATGACACACACTGACCACCAGAGGACAGATGCTCAATGCAGGAGCTGCCCTGGTGGTCAGCGCACTCCCACAGGGAGAGCTCTGCTCAGCCACAAGCCAGGCTAATGAATGCCAGTACATGGTGGTGGTGGGAACCTCTCCTGCATCCTTAGCAGAGCTAAGTATGTCTGACTGAAGCTTAGGCCTGCTCCCCACTAGCAAGTAGACATCCCCCAAGGGCTCCCGTGCTGCCAGAGGAATGTCTGACTGTCAGCTTAGGCCCGATCACCCAGGGAGTGGGCCTAAGCCAGCAGGTGGACATCCCCTGAGGGGTCCCAGACTGCACGAGGGCAAGGCCGGGCTGAGGGACCCCCCTCCCCTGAGTGCACAAATTTTTTTGCACCGGGCCTCTAGTATTTAATAATAATTAATTAATATGATTATTAGTATTTATTGAATACTAACTATATGCCAGGCTCCGTACTAAATATTTTTCACACAATGTCTTATTTTCTTCTCAGAAAAACACATAAATTAAGTACTATTATATCACTCTTTTTAGAAATGGAGGATTTGAAACAATTTGGTTAATCTGCACAAAGTCCCAATGAAAGATTGTATTGTTTGCTAAGTTATCTAAACAATCTGCTATTTTCAACTTTGGCTTTATGAGCTCTATATTTTTAGTGAATCATTGATTTAAATGAATTAAAGCAATAAGAGCTGGAATAGCATAAAAACAGCAAGAACTGCGTCAACTAAACCAGTATGCATCCCCAAGGAAATCAAGTTTAGAAATAATCATTTATCATTACAAACTATATTATCATTTAAATTATATTATATTATGACTAAAAATAGACCTATACATTTGGATAGTGTAAGGAGTCAAGACAAACACACAGAAGGGAAATTCATTGTTAATACCATGATTTCTTATACTACTTCAAATGAAAGTATTAAAAGATCATACTATGATATATAAGCCCACATAAAAATCTAGTAGCCTATTTACCAGACTAGAAAGAACTATTCACTAATGAATTCACGATAAATTTAACTCTTCTTATTTGCTTGAATAGTAACAATCACTATGCTGTTATAAACTTACTAGGGGCCCGGTGCACAAAAATTTGTACACTGAGGGGGGGGGGGTCCCTCAGCCCGGCCTGTGCCCTCTCCCGGTCTGAGACCTCTCTGGGGATGTCCACCTGCTGGTGTGCCTGGCCAGCCTGGGTGAGGGGCCAATGTCTGTTTGCAAGCTGGCCAAGCTCCCCAGTGGAGACCCTCACCCCAGGGAGTGTAGCAAGCCTGGGTGAGGGGCTGAGGGCAGTTTTCAGGCTGGCCACAACTCCCACTGACCCTACGGGCCACCCGCCTCATCCCTGCGCCCCAGAAGGCTCCCGGCCGGGGAAGCCAAGGCTGCGGCGGTGCCAGCCGGACCCCTGCGGCCCTCCTGAGCGGGGGCCGTGGGGTCCAGCCACCTGGTCCCCGCCTCCCCCACCCCAGGTTCCCGTCTGGGAAGGCATCCGCAGGCCCAAGGCACTGGATGCCTTCCCAGGCGGGAGGCTCCCAAGATGGCGGAGGCTGCAGCCCTGGAGAAGCCGCACACTGGGGCTGCGGCCTCCGCCATCTTGGCTGGGCTAATTTGCATACAGCAGCTCTGATTGCCTGGTGGGCGTGGCTAACCCCATCCCGGAGAAATGGTTAATTTTAATATTTCCCTTTTATTAGTTAAGATAAGAAATCACTGAAATTTAACAATGAAAAAAACTTTGAGAATATATCAAATTCATTTTGTGTCTCACCACTGAGTTTTACTTCCTGTGATTTTCTCACTGCCCTTTGTAACACTTTGAGTAGGGACAGGAAATCTGTCCTCACTTCTTTTTTAAAACATTTTGTTTTATTGCTTAAAGTATTACAACGAATGTTAGATAGGTCTCCATTTTTTCCCTTGACCTTCCCCCCTCCTCCCCTACCCGCCCCCCAGTGTCTTGTGTCCATTGATTATGCTCATATGCTTGCATACAAGTCTTTCAGTTGATCTCTTAACTCCCCCGCAACCCTCCCCAGCCTTCCAGCTGTAGGTTGACAGTCTGTTCAATGCTGTTCTGCCTCTATATCTGTTTATGCTTATCAATTTATATGGTCTTTATTATCCATAAATAAGTGAGCTCATGTGGTATTTTTCTTTTGTTGACTGGCTTATTTCGCTTAGCATAATGCTCTCCTGGTCCCCTGATGCTGTCTCAAAGGGTAAGATGACCTTTTACACAGCTGCATAGTATTACATGGTATAAATGTACCACAGCTTTTTTATCCACTTATTTGCTATGGGCACTTAGGCTGTTTCCAGAGCTTAGCTATTATAAACTGTGCTTCTATGAACATAGGAATGCACATATTTTTTTCTGATTGTTTTTTCGGGTTTCTTAAGATATATTCCCAGACGTGGGATCACTGGGTCAAATGGCAGTTCCATATTTAATTTTTTGAGGAAACTCCATACTGTTTTTCATAATGGCTGCACCAGGGTACTAGGGTTCCCTTTTCCTGTATCCTCACAAGCACTTGTCATTTGTTGATTTGTTGATGGTAGCCTTTCTGACAGGTGTGAGGTGATGCTTCATTAATCATTTTCATTTTTATTTTTATGCCTATATTTCTTTTTCTTTCTTTCTTCTTCTCATTACAGCAGTCCCTTTATCATTTCTTGCAGTGCTGGTTTAGTGGTGATAAACTCCTTTAGCCTTCTTTGTCTGGGATGTTCTTTATTTCACTATCTATCTTGAATGATAGCCTTGCTAGAAATAATAATCTCGGTTTCAGTTCCTTGCTTTTCATTACCTGAAATACTTTATGCCATGCCATTCTGGCCTGTAGAGTTTCTGATGAAAAATAATCTGACAGCCTTATGGGAGCTCCTTTGTAGATAACAAATTGCTTTTCTCTTGATGCCTTTAAGATTCTGTCTTTGTCTTTAATTATTGGCATTTTAATTATGATGTATCTGAGCATGGGCTTGTTTGGGTTCTCCTTGCTTGGGAATCTCTGTATCTCCTGAACTTGTGTGACTTTTTCCTTCACCAGTTTAGTGAAGTTTTTTGTCATTATTTCTTCAAACAGGCTCTCTATCCCTTGCTCATTTTAGTTCATCTTCAGGTATTCCTCTGATGTGCATATTGCTACTATTCATGTTGTCCCATAGCTCCCTTAAGCTGTTCTCCTGTTTTTTGTTTGCTTGTTTTTTGTTCTGTTTTGTTTTTGCTTTTCTTTTTGGTTCTGTGATTGATTTTCTTTCTACGCTGTCTTCTAATTCACTGATCAGATCCTCAGCTTCCCCTACTTTGCTATGTATTCTGTCCAGTGTGTTCTTTATTAGTGCTATGTCATTCTTCATTTCTGACTGGTCTTTTTTCATAGTTACTATATCTTTTCTCATGCTATTGAGCATCATTGCCATCATTATTCTAACTCTATATCTGATAAATTTCTTATCTCCATTACATTTAGCTCTTCTTTTGGAGAATTCCCTTTTTCTTTCATTTGAGGCTTTTTTGTCTTCCTATTTTTAGTGCATGTTTGGGTTTGTGTCTATGTATTATGTAGATTTGCTATGAATCCCAACCTCTACAGCAGGTCAATGACAGATGCTGTTTGTGACTGGCCCTGAGTTGGGGAGCTGTCAGCAATCCATAGCTTGCGGCTCCCTCTGCTGGGGCTGGGTGTCTTTGGAAAGACCAGGATATGCACAGGGTCTGTTTTTCCTAGCCCCTAGTCCCAGAAGAGAATCAGGCAAAGACTCAAAGCCTCCAGAGATCTGCCTCTTCCTGTAGTCTGAATGCCATTCTGTCAATGCTATCAACTACATGGTGGTGTGAGAGGCTTCCCAACAGAGTGGGGCAATGTCCTCCACCTTCCCTGCCCCAGGCAAAAGCTGACTGTATGGTAAAGGTCTGCAGGAGAAAGATAAGATGTTCTCTGCAGCATGAGGGAATGACTCATCACAGGTGACTGAGGTGGCTGCCTTCTGATCTCTAACCCCAAAGCTCCCATCCCTGTATTATGCTCACACAGCTCTAGACCACTCTTCCCACCCTCTGTCAGACTCCTAGGTGAGTGGCTGCATAGGAATTTTTGTGTGTTGGCTCTTTAAGAGGTTGCCTGCATTTGCAGCCATCTCTCCTTGGCAGGCCAGCAACTCTGCTGATTTTCACAGCGAGATGTTATGTTGGCATCTTTCTCAGTCATGGTACTATCAGCTGGGTAGCCAACGTGGGGTTTAGATCCCTGAGTTCTCAGTGGGAACCACTTACAACTGAAATATCCCTCCATAACCTCAGCTGCTGTTTGTGGGAGACTGGGCAGCGCACTTATACCTCCACACTTCCTACCAGTCTCTAGAGGGTCTCCACTTTTCATCCTTGAATATCAACTGGTTATCAGGATTCTCTCCAGTTAGTCTTCAGTTGATTATTCAAGATGGTTTGGCTGTATTTTAGTTGTAATTCCAGATTGGTTGTGGGAGAGTTTCAGTGTAGCTTCTACTTACTCTGCCAACATTTTGGAATGTCCCTCACTTCTATTTTATAAGGAATCCAGCCATGTTTTATTCTAATACCTATGTGCTTTCATTTTTATAATTAAACTAGAGGCCTAGTGCACAAAAATTTGTGAACTCGGAGGAGGTCCTTCAGCCTGGCCTGTGCCCTCTCGCAGTCTGGGACTCCTCGGGGGATGTCCACTTACTGACTTAGCCCTGCTCCCCAGGCAATCGGGCCTAAGCTGGTAGTCAGACATCACTCTGGCAGCACGGGAGCGCTCAGGGGATGTCCACTTGCCAGCAGCGAGCAGGCCTAAGCTGCAGTTGGACATCTTTAGTGCTGCTGAGGAGGCAGGAGAGGCTCCCACCACCACCACTGTACTGGCAGCCATCAGCCTGCCTTATGGCTGAGCAGAGCTCCCCCTGTGGGAGTGCACTGACCACCAGGGGCAGCTCCTGCACTGAGCATCTGTCCCCTGGTGGTCAGTGTGTGTCATAGTGACCAATCAGTTCCAGTGGTTCTGCTGTTAGGGTCAATTTGCATATTACCCTTTTATTATACAGGACAGAGGCCTGGTACATGGGTGGGGGCTGGCTGGTTTGCTCTGAAGGGTGTCCTGGATCAGGGTGGGGGTCCCACTAGGGTGCCTAGCCAGCCTGGGTGAGGGGCTGAAGGCCATTTGCTGGCTGGCCACAGCTCCTTCAGGGAGGGGGGTCCTGCTGGGGTTTCTGGCCAGCTTGG
>PVJC01050952.1:0-11635 GCA_004026665.1 Murina feae | reverse complement strand
CACACATGAAAATCACAGTAACTTTTGAAAATTTCTATAAAGTTCCACATCTTGAAATAGAGAATAAGAAGAGGTGTAAACTTAGAGTAGTGAGGGAAGACTTTTTTGATCAGATGCCAGTTTGCCTGAAATCTGAATATGAAAAGACTGCTAAAATAGCAGAGAGAATATTATCATGTGAGCAGGCCTCTACACAGGATGTATTTGACTTTTGCAAGAGAATACTGATGTGTCAGGAGTTTAGTGAGTAATGGCAACAGTGAGAAGAGGTAAAGGAAAAGGTAAGAGAGAGTGAGATCTCAAGAATTATATGTCATGCTGGGGAGTTTGGATTTTACTCTCCATGCAGCTGGAAACCACTAACAGTTCCTAAATGGTGAGGGGCGGGGAGTGATATGACTAGATGAAAGCATGGTGGATTATAAGGGGCAAAACATGAATCAGCAAAATCAGTTACACTGGACGAGAGAACATATTGGACAGGACAAGGGTAGTGGCACTAAACGAAGGAGGATATATTTCTGAGATAGTGTTTGTAAATGAGTAAATGTAGTAGTTTAGATGGTGGAAAGTAGAATTTGCAGGTAGACAAGAGTAGGAAATGGGAAAAATCAAGGATATGATGCCAAAAGGTGGTAAAAATTTTATTTTAGGAGAAAAAGAGTTAAACATGAAACTGTGGTGAGACACTAAAATGGAGATAGAGTTTTCTGTAACAGTCCAGATGCACTGGACGTAATTATCTAATAGTCAACACTTGAAGATAATCTTCAAAACTTTGGAATGGATGTGCTCAGTTAGGGAGACTATAGAGAAAGAGTAGGATTTAGGAAGAAGACTGGAGAGGAAGTAATGGTGCCACTGAAATGGGAAGGGAGACAAAACTCAAACATGTTCAACTGTATTAAATGCTGCAGCAAGTCAATTAAATCAAATTGTGAATGAATGTTCCATTTGCACTTGCAACTTATAGGATTCAATCAGATGACCTTAGAGTAAAAATTTGATAAAGACTAAACCAGGTTGGAATAGATTGAAGAATAAATGGGAGTTGAGGTAGTAAAAATAGTATCAACAGAAAAATTATGGAAAATAAGAGAAATAATTCGTTGAAATGGATTAGGTGCATCATGGAAACTTTTTCTTTTAAACTAGGAGGTAGAATATTATGGGAGTATATATTCATTTTTCATTTCAGAACAAATATTAATTTTGAGCATTTTGTTTTGATTTTTTAGGTTCAAATATCCTGAAGAAATAAGGTGGTTTTAAAATGCACGTTTATGTAAAATTTACAAGTAGCCAATAGTAAAGAGTTAAAAGGAAAAGTGGCAGCTGCTTGCTACACGTTAACAGCTTTTGGTCCTGGCTGTTTTGTTGCAAGGGGACAACCAAGTTTGAAGCAAGATGTTAGGCACTAAGTCCTTCTACCATAATTGGACACTGAGCAAATTATAGCCTCAGAGTGAGCCCTTGTAGGCTTTACACAACTAAGTTCAATAAAACCGCAGAAGACAATGAAAAGGAAACATGACTCAGAAAAGAGAAAAAGAACAGAGCAACCCCAAACCATCTAGCAGCCATTGTTTGAGACCTACTACAGACTCGGGTGGGAAGGATAGTAGTTAAATGAGAACCACATCTGCTGTTAATGATGATGACGACGACAGTGACGACGATGATGTTTATTACAAATATATGCGCTTGCCAGCACTGAATTCTTGATGTCCATTTGGAAATGGTGGATTTAAGAATTCTCCACTCTGATTAGCTTTATTTTTAATAATTCCCAGATACAATCCATTTGGGTCTCAAGTCTTCAAAAGTATGGGAGACACTAATTAAAATATATTCATTATATAGATGAGTTAATACTATATAATGAAAGTTCTGATAAGGACTTTTAATTAATATTCTAAATATGGAACGTATTTCATAACATAAAAAAAACTGTATGGTGTCTGAGATTTTATATCAAAATAGGTTGTTAAAGTAAAAAACAAATAAAACATAATAGATCTTGATTAAGGCACGCAAGCCATTTTCATTTTATCATGGCCTCTGCTCTTAGGGATAGAAAAGCTTATTATGAATTCTTCATGTTTTGGGAATTTGAAGTCCTTGGAGTGTTTTCTATATTATTATTTCAATGATCAATCCTAATTTATTTTAACATAGCTATAACGATTAGAAGATTCCTGTTCTCCCTGGAGATGATTCCAGAAATAAAATAATTTAATTCTTTGGCTCTGTCATATCCTCCAGAGATGATGTGTTTTATCATCAGTAATGCCAAAGAAGTGCAGTTGTTTACCATGGAATTTAGAAGCTTAAATTAACCATTTGTTCTCTGAGTCTTACTTGTATTCTATGTATCTCCATGGATTCAAAATTTTAAATATCATTGGTAAACATGTTGTACCTGTGTTGTTTAGAATTTAATGCTGACACTTTTGGAAGGAATGTAACACCCAAGGACCTGTTTCCTCAAGAATATCAATACTCTTTATTCAGATAACTCTTTCATTTTCTTTTCTTCCCCCTCTAATTACCTTTTGTTTCTATTTTTGCTTGTTTATAAAAGGTTGAGATGAATTAGCATGCTGTTTTTAGTTTCTTTTCTTTTCTCTGTACCAAGAAGTCTTAGATAAAAGCACCCAAATGCATAACCACACTACCACTGGGATCACTTCTCATTGCGCCTCTGCATTCCTACACTGTTATAGACACATCTCTTTTTTTATTATTACTATAATTGCCTCTAACTCCAAGTCTGAGACCTTCCCTGGTTCTTGCCCATCCTTGTCTCAGACTTGTTGCCTGGGGGTTGCAAACGGAACTGGGAATTTTGGGTCTATTGGACATTACTCCTGGAAGCCCTGGCTTTTCCCTTCTGATGGTGTATTTGTAATGCTGTGATGTGATTTGTATAATCTGAGAGAGTAATGCACTGTTGATAACCCAGATACAAACATCCTAGGAAAGGATGCCTTTTTCTATGGCAACCTGTTTCCAATCAGTACATTTTTATCTGACACCTTTGTCTACAAACTTCCTATTGTACTGGAAAATCAGTGCTAAGGGATTTGCCTCCCCGTAGATCCATCCTTGGTACCAGCCATTAGAAACCACCCCTGCTTTCAAGCAGGCCAGGCTGTTCGGCAAGGGATGCTGTGGACTTTTAAAATCTCAGCTTAAGTTCTGACTAGAAAATCACACATTTGCCAGCATCCAAATAGGAATGTAAGGTCAGACATACTGCCTTGTGTACAATCAGATCAAACTGAAATCTTGACAATGGCTTACCACGCACATTCTCTGTAGCAGGTGCTCCGGGGCCTGGTGTGATGACTTGGCCCAGCAGTGTAGCTCCCTGCCAGCTTCATCTCAGCAGGTGAGCCCTCCGAGCAGAGAGTGGGATGCAGAAAGGTAGCTGTAATGGCAGAGTGGCAAAGGGAATGACTTCCTGCTGCAGTCACTTTGATATGAGTATAGTATTGATCTTGCATTTCATCACGTTTTGGCTAATCCTGTGACATTGTTTTAGCCAGAACAGTCTGGACTTTTATTCTTTGTGTTTTATTTTATATTTATTTATTATTTTAAGTTGAATTTATTGGGGTGACAGTGGTTAAGACAAGATAGCTCAGCCTTAGTCATGTGTTAGGACCAGGGGGAGGTGTAATATTTAGCTCCACGGACAGTCCAACTGTCCTTGGCAGGGACAGCCAGTCAGGGGTGTATACCTAAACCAAGGCAGCCTGCTTTCTCTGTTTGGAACTTTGTTTGATCATATGTCCCTCAGGGGTATCCTAATTCTCTGAGCAGGAATAGACACTTGCAAGACACAAGTGGGTCACTCTATGTATTGGGAAACCTGGCCACCTTTTCAAGAACAGAAGCATTTTCCATGAACACTTTGTAATCGGGCATTTTCCCGCCAAATCGCGTCGTAACGGGAAGAAAGAAATCCAATAATGGTCTGACTTTGCAAAGTCTATCTGAGTTGTCTTGCACATTTTCGTTGTTGTTGAAATGCCAGGCCCTCCATATTTGACGGAATCTGTCTCTACTCATCGTTTTTGGAAAAAACTCGTCTCCCGCGCTTTGGTATAAAAAGCGATATGAGTTTACTTGTTTCCCGCAAAAAATGTGTATTCCTCAGCCAGTGCTGAGAGCCCTAACTGACCTTGTACCAATGCTCCTCCCACCCAGCTGGACTTGTACCAAGGAGCGACCTCACAAGCCACCCTACAGCCTTAGATCGTCTGTATACATTCAATACAGTTTTAAGTTCCCAAACATCTGCAGATGTTACTCTCCATACATGGACTACTTGCCCAAAGTCCAAATTATCTGGACTACTAGTAAGTCCATTTATCTTTTAGAATTCAGCCAAGTGCTCATAATCCATCTTTTGCAGAAAGATTTCGTTATTCCTTTTGTGTTCCTTTGGCATTTGGCTCATATCAAAATATTAAAAATATTGCACTGAATATAATTATTACTTTTTTTAATCAACCACTCTGAGAAAGAAAATGAAATTAACTTTTGATTAATCTACTTTTATATGCAAAGTATGGTGCTTTGTGCCTTTACATACGATTAAATTTAATCCTCTGAATTATATAAGTTTGGTTATCTCAAAACCTTTTTTTGCATGAGAAAAAAACATATTTACAGTCACCCTATAATTTTCCTAAGGTGGAATATCTTTAGCTGTCTTAGACTTTACTGGCAATATCATTCTCACCAGCCCAGTGAGAATGGAACCAACCTCACAGGAAGATACCAATTGAAATGCTTGATAAGTAAAAGAAGGAAGGAAGGAACAAAGGAAGAAAGAGAGGGTTGAAGGGAAATGGGAAGGAAGGAAGGTAGGAAGGAAACTACAAAACTAAAGACCAGAAATCTCTGTGTGTTTTTTGTGTGTGAAAACAGACTTAATTGGCTTTGAACTTTCAAAAAAATTGTTGGACTGTGCCTCATAGTTTAGCGATAGAGTTAAATATAATGAAAAGGTGAGTAAGCTACAAAAGTTTGCTGGCCCCAACTTTTAAAAAAATTAAAGTATACATGTTAAGGTAAACAACAACTTTTGTCTAATGCAAATATAAATTACTGTCTTTATAAGTTTTTGAGAAAATAATTTTTTTAATGTGGATAAACTTATAGAAGAATATTGTGAAGATTTTTATACAGTTGAATATGTTGACATTCATTTATTTCAGTATCTAATATTGTATGAATGGCATTTATTTTATAGATAACTTTGGATGCAAATGTTTTAATAAATTACGCTATTTTTAAGATATCTAAGGTGACATCTAAAACATCATGTAGTAAAAATAAAATTCAGTAATGTATGGTTAAAAAATGTAGATTCTTTCTCAAATGTCTCATTTTAAAGAAGATATCTGTTTCTGATATTTCATACCCTTTTAGATTTCAATCAAGATTAATTCCCTAGCAGATGACTATATGCAAAGCTAATTACAATATGATTAAGAAGGGTTGGAATACCACAATATGATGAATTATTGTAAGTAGGGTAGTGCAAAACTCACATATTCAGCATTTATCTGCCATTGTCTTTTTATGAAGGGTGTGAAGCATTAATGTGCTTTAGCCTTATTGAGTTTTATTTGGGGTTTTTTGGGATTTGTTTGTTTTTCTTTTTTGCTTTCCTTGATTTTTCTTCTCAGTGAAAAGAAAGATAGACAGTCAAAATAATATTATCATAAGTAACACAGAAAACTATAGATATACTAGTCTGAAATTTTAAAATGTCAGTTTCATTGTTTTCTGCTAAAAAGAATACATAAAACATTTCTTGGAAATTTTATGAATAATGAGTAGCAAAAAATATTTCCCATGGTCCCATTATACAAGACAATATGCTTTAAATAGTCATATATATTTTATGGTTAGTTGTAATGATAAAATGTCCATGTGTTTGTCAGCAATATTTGTCAGCAATATTCTTGAAAAAAAATAGAGATCTAGACATGTGAATGTTTGTAGTAGTGGAAGCTTGTGGGCCATATCTTTTGATTGATTTCATTTTCACAATAAAAGAAGCAAGGTAATTATGCGAGAGTGATTGGAAGTAGTGATGTTAGAGATTGGAAAACATAGACAGTGTGAAATAGACATCCAGGAGTCTGGAAATAAATGCCCTAGGGAAGCATAGTATAATTTCTTAGAAGCATTAAAGTCTTCAAGAAACAGCAAATGTCTATTTTATGCAAAATCCTTCATTATTAAAAAGAGAAGGATTCTTCCTAACTTATAAAGCTAATATAACCTTACCACCAAATTGATACAATGGTAGTATAAATAAAACAAATGAAGCAAATTTCCTATTTGGACGAAGACATCACAGTCCTAAAGAAAATAGAAGGCTAAGTACAACAGTGTGTAGAAGGTAATACTCATGACTTAGTTGGTTTTATCTCAGATATTCTAGGATATTTTAACAAAATATTTAAATGTAAGTCATTGCCTTAGCAGGTTAAAGGAGAAATATGATCATCTCAAAAGATGCAGGGAAAGCCTTTGATAAGATTCAGTATCTTTTCATAATAAGGACCATTGGCATAAAAGTAATATGATGGAATGTTCTTAACACAATAAAAGATTTTAGAATCAAAAACATTATTGTGAAACTGTACATGAAGCGAAGGACTTGACAAGATACTGTTATTATTTTGTTCAGCATTTTGCTAGATACTCTTATTGTAAGGATAAAAAAGTAAGAATGGAAATGAAGATACAAGATTGCTGTTATTCAGAGATGTTATCTATACAGAAAATCCAATGTAATAGAGCTCAGCAGTATTATTGAACACATCAATTTACAAAGCTGGTGATATTTTTACATACCAACAGGATATAATTAGGAATCATATTTGAAAGTTAGATCTAATGTATCATGTTATCGAAAACTGTAGAGGTTCTAGGAAAAGATGAAATAAGACCTACAAAAATTCTAGAAAATAACTACTAGCATAAAATTTTAATGAAGGTCAAAAAATAAAACCGAAGTAGATAAATATTCATTAATGAGAACCTTCAGTTAGCAAAATACATAAATTTATACCATGACTATTGACAGAATGGTATACAATTTATTTTAATACATAATTCAGTTCAAATTTTTTATTCAAAGTTTAATTTGCTTGATCTTGTTTAAGAAATTCATATGAACCCTATCATCATAGATACTCTGTATTTTTTTAAAGTTTTGACAGATTTTCATATTAAGTTTATGTCAGTTTGGATATGAATTTGTGTATGGTATGACAGGATATGTAAGGACTTATTAAACAAGATACATCAAAATAAACTAAATAAAAATATTGAACATATTGATTTAACCAACATATAAAATTCTCTAAGAATGTAGAAAATCACTTAAAAAATGAAATTGCTATCCACATTCTGATTGACGGGATTTGTAGCTCATATCATGTGCCTGAAGTCTAGAGAATAGAAAACTTTGTACAAATTATTTTAAAAAATTAAATCTGCAGTGCAATGTGCTAGAATCTAATTAATATTTGTAAAATTGTGGGTGGATTATTAAATAATTATATTGCATAACTTCAGTAAGAAGAAAAAAAGTAATCATCTAAACTAATAAAAGCATAATATTAAAATTAACCGTCTCTTCGGGACGGGTAAGCCACGTCCACCAGCCAATCAGAGCGACTGTATGCAAATTAACCAGCCAACATGGAGGCTGCCACTCATGGACCTGAGTAAACGGGAGCTTCCTTTGCAGCAGGAGTGAAACTGAAACTGTTTGCTGTGGCTCCGCTTATCCTGGCTCAAGGCAAAACATACTTGCAATAAAGTATCAATCATAGAATCCCCAGGAGCTGAAGGAAACAGCAGGGCTGGCCTGATTACTAAGGGTAACAATATTTCATTATAGAAGTGGGAGTTGAAGCAGAGGAGGTTTCGTTTCTAGGCCCCGGCTTAAAGGAACAGTGCATCAATTATAGAAGATAAACAAACCCCAGAAATCTGCTTCCACCCTGCCTTGCTGGGACATTGGGTCAATGGGAGCTGTGAGCAGCCTGAAAGCTCCAATCAGCCCATCATCCACGCTGGCCACACCCCAATGGGGTGAGGGACATTATTGGGGAGCTTGGCCAGCCTGCAAAAGCCATCAGCCCCTCACCCAGGCTGGCCAGGTGCCCCAGTATGGACCCAAAACCTGAAGGGACTGTGGGCAGCCTGTAAACAGCCATCAGTCCCTCATCCAGACTGGCCAGGTACCCCAGTAGGGACCTAAAACCTGAGGGGACTGTGGACAGCCTGAAAATGCCCCTCAACTTCTCACTCACGCTGCCCACACCCCAATGGGGTGAGGGACGCCACTGGGGGGCTTGGTCAGTCTGCAAACAGTCATCAGCCCCTCACCCAGGCTGGCCAGGTACCCCAGTAGGGACCCAAAACCTGAAGGGACTGTGGGCAGCCTGTAAACAGCCCTCAGCCCCTCACCCAGGCTGGCCACACCCCCATGGGGTCAGGATCCCCACTGGGGGCTTGGCCAGCCTGCAAACAACCATCAGCCCCTCACCCAGGCTGGTCAGGCACGCCAGCAGGTGGACATCCCCAAAGGGGTCCCAGACTGCAAAAGGGCACAGGCTGGGCTGAGGGACCTCCTGAGTGCACAAATTTTTGTGCACCGGGCCCCTAATTGTGAATATAAGTTCACTAAAAACAAGGCTTATCCGGGTAATTTCATTTTCCTTCTGAAGGAATTAGTGGAGAAATGCTGTAGTGGATGTCAATTTCAGTAAGACATTTGGCTGTCATTCACAATAGACTTACAGACAAGTGAAATATTCAAGCTCCCGAGCTCTTGAATAATGGATCAATGTCTACTTTAATGGCATTGCCTAATGTGTATTACACAACTCTACTCATAGAAATATCATGTTTTAGCTTGATAAAGTTATAAAATGTTTGTGTTCAAATAAAAAAGAATACAAATGTGGACCATATAATAATCCAATAAAACACATTTAATGCTGCTCAAGGTGAGAATTTATTTGGACAATCTAGATCAGCAGTTTTTAACCAGTGTGCTGCAAGACTTTTAAAACATGCCCTACCTGACTACTTAGTTAGAGGCACTGACCTCTTTTCCTTTAGATTGTCAAATAAAAAAATGACAGCAGTGAAAATAATAATAGCTTTCTGTTATGAATGAATCAAAATTGCACCAATTTTTTTTGTCAGATCAGAAAAATAGATAATACATTTTTTTTGGTGTGCTGCAGAATTTCAACCCTTAGTTTATGTGTTCCATGAGAGGGAAAGGGCTAAAAATTACTGATCTAGATAAAGGTAATCTATAATGTAAAGAGGAAATATGCAGATTAAGCCAGGATGCCATAATGGGTCAGGACCAGACAGGAGGCGGTTGTGCACGCAGCTGAGGCCTAAAACAGAGACGGAGACAGAGACAGGGCCAGCGAGCCACCTTGCCCAGCTCGGGCCACCCCCTGAGCTGGAGCGAAGATGGAGAGCAACAGGAGGGCCGTCCCACAGGTTCTGCGGCCAAGCGCAAGCCCAGGGCGGAGACGGCGCCCAAGGAGGCAGCACAGCTCCTTCCTGCCTCCGTGGAATTGGTGCGGGTCCCTCCCAGCTCCAGCAGAAGCAGACGGCTCCCTCCTGGTTCCCATGGGCATGAGCGTTGGCAGCTCACTCCCGCCTCCCACAGAAGCCATACAGCCCCTATGGAAGCAGTGCAGCAGCCTACTGTTCATGATATGGCACGATGGGCTACTATTCTAAAATAAAAGCATAATATGCTAATTAGACCAGAGAGCCAAACACCTTCTGGACATTGTTCTGGATGACCTTCTGAATGAAGTCACAGGGTTGGGGGTGAAGGCAGAGTTGGTTAGGGGCAATCAGGCAGGCAGGTGAGCAGTTAGGGGGTGATCAGGCAGGCAGGTGGTTAGGGGCAATTAGGCAGGCAGGCAGGCGAGTGGTTAGGAGCCAGTGGTCCTGGATTGTGAGAGAGTTGTTCAACTGCCAGTTTAGGCCCAATTCCTGCCGTATTAGGCCTAAACCGACAGTTGGACATCCCCGAAAAGGCCCTGAATTGTGAGAGGGTGCAGGCCAGGCTGAGATCGCCCCCCCCCCCCATTTGTGCACAAATTGCATGCACCAGGCCTCTAGTAAATTAATAAGAAAGTTAAAACAAGAAGATTTAGTTGTGTTTCCTTCCAAATCTGTTGAAAAGAAAAGCTTATTTTTGGCTGGGAGAATATAACACTAAAAATGTGATAACTAAACACTGACTTGATTGAAAGGCGAGGTTTCATAAGTTGGGACTGGAGTGGCGGCTATTACAGATGGAGGAAACCACATGGCAGCAAAGGCACCGAGATGAGAAGTCGTGAGATGTTCACAAATGCCTCCAATGTGACATCTAGGGATCAAAGTAAAATAATCTTGATTCTGTGTTATGTAGTTAGGTTTTTTATTTGTTAAACAATGGCATTTGAGGTAAATTGAGCATAGATTATTCTTTTTTCCTTTAATTCTTAACCCAGAATATGTTTTTTATTATTATTATTGATTTTAGAGAAAAGGGAGAGAGAGAAAAAAAAAACATTAATTGGTTGCCTCCTGTGTGCACCCTGACCAGGGATCCAGAATCAGAGCTACCACCTGGGTATGTGCCCTGAAGGGGAATTTCAGTGCCCAGAACAACAGTCCAACCAACTGAACCACACCCACCAGTGCATAATTATTATTCTTGCAGTAGGATGTGGGATGTACTGGATTAGTAAGAGACTTTGTGAGGAAGATAAGAATGCCAATAAAATACAACGTGATTTTGATTTGTGACATCAGTGATGGATGCGATTGATGGGAGAAAAACTGTAGGGGTTAAGTCATTAGAACTCTAATATTTGTACAGGGGAAATTCTTTCATCTGACAAATACTTATTGATTGGCAGGTACTGAAGAAAAACAGTGAACAAAATCAGACAAAAATCTCTACTCTCAAAGAGCTTGTTTCTAGTGGGGTAATACAGATAATGAATGACAAAAAAGCAAATATGATGTATAATAAATTATAAAACAAATGCTATAAAGAGAGACAAAGCAGTGAAGAGGGAATAAAAGTGTGGGGGCAGCAGAATGCAATTTAAGGCGAACAGAAAAGGCCTTGCTGTGTATGTGATATTTGAATGAAGACATGAAGGAGGTGAGGGATGCGGAGTCCTAGGGGTACCTTGGAGGCAACTTCTCCTGGTAGAAAGAATGACAATAACAAATGCCCTGAGGCGGAAGTATGTTGGAAGAACATGGGTCCAGTGGGGCTGGGAAGATGAATGGGAGAGCAGGTCAGAGGGATACTGGAAAGCTTCTTGCTGTGTAAGGCCAATACTATAAAAGGGCTTTGGTTTTTAGTCAGTGGGAGATAGGAATCATTGGATAGCTTTGATCAGAGAAGTGTCATGATTTGACTTGCATGCTAACAGGACAGCTCTGGCTACTGTGTTGAAAATAGCTTAAAGGAATAAATTAGGAATTGAGAGACCAGTTAGGAGGTTACAAAAATAAGCACCTGGGAGCAGTGAAACATTGCCCTATCAAT
>PVJC01050951.1:0-11636 GCA_004026665.1 Murina feae | reverse complement strand
GCCGGGTGGGGCGGAGCAAACAGCTATGGCGCTTCTCAGCCCTGCGCTGAGAGACGCCAGGTCTCTGTGTCCCACGGTAATTGCTGCAAGCAAAGCTGAGAGAAACCCGTTTTGGATTTCCTCCTGATGCCAGTCTCTGGGTGTCTGTGGGACCTTCGAAACTCATCTGGAACTGGAGTTCAAAGCCGCTGGGAGCTTGTGGCTCTCTCCATTTTGGAAAAGAACCACGACCTCCGGTACCAGCCCTTCCCCGAGCCCGTGCGCGCACCTCCGTACCTCTGTACTTTGCTTCCGCTGCTCCTCTGAGTCTCAGACTCTTCTCTGGTTGTAGGATTTTCACTCAGCCAGCCGTCCTGTGGGTGCGAGTGGTGTCCGTGTGTTCTTTTCATGGTTTTTCTGAAATAGTTGTTCACAGCTGCATATACGGTGTCTACCCTATGCCGCCATCTTGTTTCTCCGATTTTTACACTTTTGAAGGACAGTAAAAGAAAAGAATAAAAGAAAAATACTGTATGTGAGACAAGACTGTCCATGGTTTGTAAAGCCTTACTGTCTGGCTTTTACAGAAAAGGTTTTAAAATGTTGATTTAGTAAAATGAGAGCAATTCAACTTAACCTTAAATTGCCTCCTATAGGACAAGAAAATATAGAACATTTACATTAATTTGAATGCCATTAACCAGACTTTTTGATAATTTAATCTACAGGAGATTAACATTTACACATTAAATGTTTAAGCTGACAACTTATGTAAACAATATTATTAAGAACATACTAAGTTACCAAGGAAGGAAATTGCTGTTGAGGATTTCAATGCAGGAATTGCTATACCTATATTAAAAATAAATGTTTAAAATGATGGGTAAGTGGTATTGTTACAAATGACTACACTAAGTAAGCATATCAGAAATGCCCCCAACTTCACTAATTTCAATATAAAAACCTCTCCAGACTCTTTGTCAAGGAAAAAATGCTTGCTTAGTAATTCCATTTACTTAGAAATAAAGAGATGCTCTTTGCTATAAAAACTCAATCATGATACTTGGTCCGTGGCATCTAGAGTTGTGTATGTCATTAATCCTTATTGAGCCAAGAGTCACATGGAGGGCTTGTTAAAACTCAAGCTGCACCCCTAGTTAATTCAGTGGATTCAGAGTTGGACTGAGAATTTGCATCTTCAATAAGTTCCCAAGTGATGTTATTCCAGAGTGTTATTCTGGTGACTGTGTGCAGGATGATTTACCAAGGGGGAGATTATACATGTGAACACCAGTCAGATGACAGTTATATCCATGCAGGAGAAAAGTGAGGAACTAAAGTGGAATCAATGGAAATAAGGCAGTCAATGATAAACAAGGGATGGTGTTTTCAAATGAAAATCCAGGATCATGTTACGTTCTGTTGTCCAACTACTGTGCAACTGAAGCCATTAAATTCATTGGCATTAAAGCAATGTAAAATAAGAAATGAATTTCTATTAGTAAAACAGAAAGTATCATTCAGAATTAGTTCAAAGTTCTATATTTTTTAAATATACTTTATTGATTTCTTAAAGACAGGAAGGGAGAGAGATAGAGAGTTAGAAACACCGATGAGAGAGAAATATCCTTCAGCTATTTCCTGCACACTCCCCACTGGGTATGCGCCCACAACCTAAGTGTATATGCCCTTGACCGGAATCGAACCTGGAACCCTTGAGTCCACAGGCTGACACTGTATCCACTGAGACAAACTGGTCACAGCTCAAAGTTCTATATAAATTACAATAGTCACTTCCTTTCAAGTTACATTAAAAGATGTCTTTTATTTCTTCTGGAATTGAATTTACCTAGAAAAACAGAACAAATCCAGGAAGGTGTGTAGATGTGAGACTATTTCTTTTAATGTTAGAAATTTAAAAATATACATGAAGATATAAACTTGGAGCTCAAAATCTAAATTTTATGAGACCAGAAATGGTCCTCTATTTAATCTTTCTGATTTCAGGAAAGATTTCCTTCAAAATCTAGAAATCTATACTTGTGTGGTGTATTTATGAAGATCATGAAGATGAGACTCTTAAGAGAGATGAGGGCAGTGTAAAGGGCTCTGGATGGTTCAAATTACAATTCTTAAGGTTTAGCGTTTACACTAAAGCTGAATATTCAATATTATTCTAACCTCTATCAGTTATTCCTCCTAGTTAGATATCTAATAGCTAATTGAGTCATTATTTTCTTTTTCTAGAGACTTGTCCTGCAATAAAATAGAATCCATTGAAAGGAATGCATTTGAATCACTACCTTTTTTACAATACATGTAAGTTATAAATATAACTTCATAGGATTTAGATATTTTATAAAATTTAATTGTAAACCTCTTTGTTATTTATTTTGAAGTAAGATTAAAACTTTATTAGTGGAAAGCTACCGAAGTTGTGTAGCAAATGTTTTTTGTTTCTAGTACAGATTAGTGCGAGTATTTTCCCATATTCAGAATGAACCATTCTATAGCAGTGGTTCTCAAGTAGGCTGATTTGATACCAGGGCACTGGGCAATAGCCAAAGAGAGTTTTAGTTGTCAGAACTTTAGTTTTACTACTGGCATCTAGTGGGTAGAGGCTACAGTTGTTGTTCAACATGCTCCAAGGCACAGGACAGCCCCCCGCCCCCCTCATAATAAGAAATTTTCAAGCCCAAAATGTCAATAGTGTTGAAGTTGTGTATTGCTATTCTAGAGAAAGATCAATAAATTATTTTTGAACCCTTATTGTTTTGTATCTAATGCACGGCATGTATAAACATGAAAGCATAAATAATAAGCAAATATCTCACAGTGAGATATATTTAGTGTACAGAGAAATTATTGTGTTTTATCATATAAATTAAAATTATTGCTAAAAGATAAATGATCTGAAAGAATGATTTTTCTCTCTTCTTTTGCTTGTGTCTTTTTTTTAGAAATCTTGGTTGCAATTCAATCACAAAAGTGAACTTCGGAACATTTCAGGCCGCACATGGAATGCAGTTTTTACACAAGTTGTAAGTGAAATAGTAGATGAACATGTGTAGAAAGCTGTGGGTAAAAATATCATACAGTGATTGGTTGGCTGGGTATAAGCTCAGTTTGAACTCTTTTTGAAAAGTATCGTTTAAAAGCGCCTCTTTTTTTTTCAAATGTGGAAACTAAAGTACAAAGAAGTCAAGAGACTTGTGTACATCATATATGGCATACTCTACTTTCTCCAGAACTAACTTTGGTATGTGCAATACAAGGTACCATGCACATAACATTCAAAGAATCGCTGTCATGGGAATCCCAATATTGGTTGTGTTCCTATATATGAATGGTCCTTGGAATTCCACTTATGAATTTGAATTTGATTCCTGCTCATGTGCAAAGTTCCTAACTGCCCATATGTATGCAACATAGACCTGAAAGAATTAGTGTCGCTCAAAGTACTCCAGGGAGCAAAAGATGAGAATGCTTCCTAATGAGTGTCTTAAATGATAAAGCAGGAAGTATTCCTAAAAAGCTGCCTCAGGGCACAGCTCTTCCCAATTAGAACAGTATTTTTCAGAACCTATATATCTCTGAAGTGAATTGCCAGTGGCAATGGAAATCTTTGAAATATGGGAGAATGTGCTGGTTAAGTTGTGATGTGAAACAATATTCATAAAGAAAATACATAGCTGTACCCTCATTCCAATTTCCTTCCTGACTACTCCTCAGTAAGAAGCATGCGTTTTATTCCCTTTCACCTAGAAAATTCTGTGATGTCTCTGTGATACAGCAAATCATAGTGGGTATATTCAGTGGCCTGAAAGGGATTTCAGACTCAAGATGAATACTGTCTTCCAGTCTTGTCTTTGGAGAAGACTGTCTTACTGTCTTGTGGTATAGAAATCCAATTTCACACAATTCATTTTGGGTGAAGATGCGGGTGTTCAGGGTGTGTCGAGCTGGATTGACAGTTCCTGCAGATGCCCATCTATAGTGGCCTCCCTCTTCTCTCATTAATTTGATGATGCCTCACTTGGGGAAATAACACTAACAGCCAGTTTTCCTTTGGGCAAGGCATTAGAGAGCATGTTCATTAAGTCCTTACACTAAGAGGTTTTGGTAGCTTCAATACAATGTCAGAAACTCACCACCTTCACTAAGCATTGTGTAATACTGAGAGTCTCCTGTAAGAATCTGACTTACAATATAGGTAGGTAGCAGAAGGGAGGGGGGGTATACAAATTGTGAATCACAGTTGAAAAAAATTCATTTATTTAGAAACAGTGTCTGTATGTACTAAGTGCTGGGGATACAAAGGAGAATCAGACAGGGACTTTATCCCAAAGAAACTTTGTGCTAGAAGGAGTAAAGTGGATGTGGATGGGAAAACATATGAAAGCCATGCCAGCATCTCTACAGCAGGGTGACAAGTTAGGAGGGAGCCCTGACAGGTTTGGATCAGTGGATAGAGTGTTGGCCTGTGGACTGAAGGTTCCCAGGTTCAATTTTGGTCAAGGGAATGTGCCTTGGCAGCTGAATTGATGTTTCTCTCTTATAGATGTTTCTAACTTTCTATCTCTCTTCCTCTCCCTTCCTCTTTGTAAAAAAAATCAATAAAATATGTGTGTGTGTTGTTTTGTTTTGTTTTTCAAAGATAAGAGGGAGACAAACTTGGGACTGTGTGAAGTATCAAAAAAGATTTGTAACAGGGTAGGCACCAATTTGTTTATCTTGAGTTTCTGGGTTCATCTTAAATGACAGAAAAATTAATGAAAGCATCAGAGATAGCTGCTGTTAGAACTAAATTACTGCCCCTATCATGTGATTTGAATAGAAGTATGCTTCTAAAACTAACTCACGATACTTTCAAAATGTTGTCAGAAAACCATAAGTGTGTGCTGGGTGCTGGGCTCCTTTTGGGCCAAAGCTTATGGACCAAACTAACTTGCTTTAGGAAACATTTGCTATAGTGAGATATAAACTAAATTGCATCTCTTCCCCATTTTATCATCTATATAATATATTGCTGGTGTTTTTATAAGTTGAAACAATATTTTCCCCTGCAATAAATAAGTTCATAGTAAGTGTGAGATGGATTTATCATGAATTGAATGAAGCTTAAGCTTCAGGGTTCTCAATCGCATAAGTCCCTCCCAAGTTTAGCAAGTGGGAGGGGCATTGCAATTTTGCATGTTTTTATTTGGATTTCCAAAAACAGATGAGGTTCAGACTCCACAAATCCTTGATTCACCCCTGGTTTCAGGTAATTATAATTCAGGAAGTTTATTGAGTGAAATCTATGTTATTGACAAACACTGAATGAACAAGTTAACAGTGTGGTATAGAGTCCATTTTGGATCTGAAATCCACCTCATACTCATGCCCAGTGTATTAACAAAGTCACACTTTTTGAATGGTAGTCATAAGCCTATTTCCTTCAGATAACATCAGGAATGAAATATATTATGGAAAACCATAAGTGGTGATAATCTTAAATGTTAAATCTACTTATTTTTTCTGACTTTAAAGTGCATCTCCTTCATTCACTTACATAGGTCCAGACTGGTGGCTTATTTTAAAAACTTCTTTTATTTCATTTATTCTAAAAATGCAAGCTCCATATTTGAGAAAACGAAGGACCCTACAATGTAGAACGGCTATAGCTTACCCAGATGGAGCACATTCACATGCTGTGTGTCTGTGTTTCATCACTATTGTGCCACAAACATTATCAGTAAGAGAAAAAAAGAAACATCCAAGCCTTATCCCTATTGAAATATTTCCCCCACAGTTGAGGGTATCAGTGAGGTATGTCAGTCCACACTATGAAGGCACATTGAGAGCTGTGGTCACATAGACACCCTAATTGTATCCTATTCAACTAGCATTGGTTGGGTTCCTTTAGATAGCTGTGAGCATACAAGACATGACTTGTATTCTCATTAGGTTTTGGTAGGTACTGAAATCCTGGCAGCTCCTTTTTAGATTCCAGAAGGCATATGCACTGAAGATAAAAATTAATTACCTTTGGTATGATTTAGGGAGGTGGTTTTATTTGTAATGGTTCAAAAGTTTTGAGATTGTCATACCCAGCAGATATGATGAGACTTTTCTTCTTCCAAATGCATCTTATTCTTCCCATCTGTATAGCAAGGTGTCTTCTTTCTCTCAAAAGCATAGTAATTCTTCCGCTGCCCATAATGCTTGAAACCTACCTTTATTAGAAGCTTATTATGTTTCAGGCACTATACTTAGTACTTTTATTACTATACAAATTAGATAGTGTGCCTCAAGCTCTTAGAAAAGAGCTTGGTACAAAGTAAATGCTCATTATAATTTATCTCACTTTCCCAACAGTTCTTGTGATATAGAAATCATCCCAATTGAAACTTAGAAACATTGGATAACTTTCCTAGTTTCACACTGTTAATGAGGGACAGAACCCTTATGAGTTTTGCAACTAATTTTCTATTCTTTTTAATTAGCTATTATGAGGAATGCTACTATGAACATTCACATAGAAGTCTTTGTATGGATATATGTTTTTAAAAATATACATGTTTTTATTGATTCCGAAGGGGAAGGGAAAGGATGAAAGAGAGAAGTATCCAGGATGAGAGAGAATCATTGATTGGCTGCCTCCTGAATGCCCCCAAGTGGGGATTGAGCCCACAACCTGGATTGGTGCCCTTGATCAGAATCAAACCTGGAATCCTTCAGTCCCCAGGTTGATGCTCTAACCACTGAGAAACCCAGTTAGCGCTGGATATATGTTTTAAATTTTCTTGGGTGCATTCATAGGAGTGAAATTTCTGGGTCATTCAGCAGCTCTATGTTTAAATTTTTTTCAAAATATATTTTTTGATATTTTTATAGAGAGGAAGGGAGAGGGGCAATTAGAAACATCAATGAGAGAGAAACATCAATCAGCTGCCTGCTGCACACCCTCTACTGGGGATGTGCCCACAACGAGGGTACATGCCCTTGACTGGAATTGAACCTGGGACTCTTCGGTCTGCAGGCTGATGCTCCGTACACTGAGCCTAACCAATTTGGACTATGTTTAACTTTTTTGAGAAACTGCCTAACTGTTTCCCAATATGGTTTCACTATTTTGCATTCTCACCAACAACGCATAAGCATTCCAATTTTCCCTTATCCTTGCCAGCATTTATTACTGTCTGTCTGCTTGGTTATAGCCATTTTACTGAATGTAAAGTAGTATCTAGTAGTGGCTTTGATCTGTATTTTCCTAATGACTTAAGTTATTGAGCACCTTTCCATGTGCTTATGGGCCATTATATCACTTTTGGAGAAATGTTTTTAAGTCTTTTGTCCATTTTAAAAATTTAGTTATTACTTTTTATTGAGTTGTAATAGATCTTTATATATTCTGGATGTAGGACTTTATCAAATATATAATTTGAAAATATCTTCTTCCATTCTATGAATTCTCTTTTCATTTTCTTGATAGTGTCCTTTGAGGCTGGACATCTTCATTTTTATAAAGTCTAATTTATCTATTTTTTCCTTTAGCTTTGTGCTTTTAGTATCATATCTAAGAAATGGGCTAATATAAGATCATAGAGAATTACTCCTTGCTTTCTTCAAAGAATTATACAGCTTTAAATCTTACATTTAGTTATTTGATTCTTTTTGAGTTAATTTTAATAGATGGTATGGAGTATATGTAGACTTCAACTTTATTATTTTGCATGTGAATATACAGTTGTCTCAGTCCCATTTGAAAAGATGATTCTTTGCATATTGAATTGTTTTGGCATTTGTGTTTAACATAAGTAGACAATACATGTGAGGGTTTATTTCTGGACTGCCAATTTGTTCCATTGATTTATATGTCTAGCCTTCTGACTGTACCACACTATGACTGCTGTGGCTTTGAATTGGGTTTTGAATCCAGGACCTATGAGTCTTCCCACGTTGCTCTTTATAAGGTTGTTATGGTTTTCTCTGTCCTTTGAATTGCCAAGAGATTTTAGAACTAGCTTGTAAATTTTTGAAAAGTCCGTTGGGATTTTCACAGGAGTTGCATTGAAACCATAGATCAATTTGGGGAGTAGGGCCATTTTAACAGTATCATCTTCTGATCTATGAACATAGCATGTCTTTCCATTTATTTGCATCTTAATTTTTTAAATCAATGCTGTTTTAGATTTTAGTATAAGAGTCATGAAGTTTGGTTAAATTTTTTTACTAAGTATTTCATTCTTTTTGATGCTGTAATAGATTAAACAAAAGCTTAGTGCACAAATTCATGCACTGGTGGGGTCCCTCATTCTGGCCTGCAGGATCGGGCCAAAACCAGCTCTCTGACATCCCCCAAGGGGTCCCAGATTGCAAGCGGGTGCAGGCCAGGCCAAGGGACCTCATTGGTGCATGTTCGGTGTCAGGGAGAGATGCAGGAGGTTGGCTAGCTGGAGAGTGACCATGGGAGGGCTCCAGAGGGTGTGACAGCCCTCCTCACTCAGTCCCAATCAGACAGACCCAAGCAGCAAACCAACCTACCAGTGGGAGCATCTGCTCCCTGGTGGTCAGTACACATCATAGTGAGTGGTTGAGTGGCCTTAGCATATCATTAGCATATGCTAAGATTGGTTGAACGCTTTGATTGGTTGAATGGCCAACTGGTGGACCAGACACTTTGCATATTAAGCTTTTATTATATAGGAATATTTTCTTAATTACATTTTTTGGATTACTCATTGTTCAATGTACATAGAAATACAGCTAATTTTTTCATATTGTTCTTGTATCCAGCAATCTTCAGTGGTCTTGTACTGCTCAACTTATTAGTGGTAATAGTTTTTTTTTTTTTTTAATATATTTTTATTGATTTAAGAGGGGAAGAGAAAGGGAGAAAGTGATAGAAAAACATCAGTGACGGGAGAGAATTATTTGTCTGCTGCTTCCTGCATCTCCTACATTGAGGATCAGACATGAGCTTTGACCAGGATTTGAACCATGACTCCTGGTTCATAGGTTGATGCTCAACCAGTGGGCAACACTGGCCAGGCTAGCAGTAATAGTTTTTTATTTTTATTTTTACAGTCCCAGGAATATTTATCGTGATCTTTCAGTTTCCCAGGCATATGTTGGAGAACTTCAGAGTCTCTGTGGACACCTCATTTCTCAGCTTTTCCTTTGGACTTTTTTTGTTAGCCTATTTTTTACGCCAACTTTTATCCATTGCCTCAGCAGCTGCCATGTTAAAACATTTACATAAAATGGTTTTCATAAAATACCCTCTGAGGATAGAGGCTTTAGGGACTAGGCAGCCAGACACCCCTCTGGCAGCCTAGGAGCCCTTGGCAGATGTCCACTTGCCAGCAGGGAGCAGGCCTAAGCTGCAGTCAGATATCCTTAGTGCTGCTGAGGAGGTAGGAGAGGCTCCCGACATTACCGCTGTGCTGGCAGCCATCAGCCTGGCTTGTAGCTGAGCAGAGCTTCCTCTGTGGGAATGTACTGACTACCAGGGGGCAGATCCTGCATTAGACATCTACCTTCTGTTGGTCAGTGTGTGTCCTAGTGTCCAGGCATTCCCAGTCATTCTGCTGTTAGGGTCAATTTGCATATTACCTTTTATTATATATTCTATATTATTATATAGGATAGAGGCCTGGTGCACAGGTGAGGGCTGACTGGTTTGCCCTGAAGTGTGTCTGGGATAAAATTGAGGAGTCCTGCTCAGGTGCCTGGACACCCTGGGTGAGGGTTGATGGCCGTTTGAAGGCAGGCTGAGCCCTCCAGGGGGGACTCTCACCCCATGAGGGTGTGGCCAGTCTGGGTGGGTGTGTGAGGGCCGTTTTCAGGCTGGCCACTGCAGTAGGCTGGAAGCAGGTATCTGGGAATTATTTATCTTTTATAATTGAAACTTTGTAACCTTGAGCAAAGGTCAGATCTGGCAGGGAAGGCAAGAAGCTTGGCTTCCTCCATTGCCAGGGGCAACCCAAGCCTCCTGCTCACTCCAGCTTCATGGCCACCACCATCTTAGTTGGGTTAATTTGCATATCAGATCCTGAGTGGCTTGTGGGCATGGCTTGTGGCTGTTGCAGGAGTATGGTCAATTTGCATGTTACTCTTTTATTAGCTTAGATGGACAATCATTAGGAAACAGGAATAAAAAGAAAAAAATGTAATTCTCATAGAGGTGTCCCACATGGGTACATGAAATTTGAAAAGGGATTTCTATATCTAGTGGTTTCAGAATTAAGGTGAAAGTAGCACATATTTTATAGTTCAAATACCAGCTCTTCTTTTTACTTGCTTGACAACCTAGGATAACTGAAATAACCTCTCTGTGTCTCAGCTTTCCCATTTGTAAAATGAGATAATAATATATATCAATAAAGTATTGTGAGGATTAAGTATGAAATGTTCATTACAGATGCCCAGTAGCCTAATAGATATTAGCTGTAATAATCATCTTTATAATAGTCTGTAAAAGTATACTAATAACATTTGAGTAGTTAACCTAAAGATAGATTTTCTTTTCTTCTTGTTTTTCGTTTGTCCTGTTTTACTTGTATGTTTTATAGAATTGAGAAGAACATTTATTTCAGCATTGGGAATAAAAATTTGTGTCAATTAACAAAATTGTTCATTTTAGTGATATATAATCAAAATGTTATTTATTTATTTTTTAAAAAATTTATTAAATACCTAGTAAATGTCAGGCACTAACAGTCCAAGATATTGACAAGTAAACAGGTGATTTACATACAATGTAACAAAGCCTGTGATACAAATATACACATAGGAGTATGTGATAGGAGCATGACTTTCACCAGTTCCTCTTAGATTTATCCTTTTTTTGGCTCCAAAACCAAAGAGTTAGACCTATTTTTCTCTTTCGCTGGGTGGTTTAAATTGGATTTTTAAAAATTTCTGAAGATGAAAAGAAAGCATCTTGAATTATGGAGGACACTAGAAATAGTATTTCCTGTAGAGCAGGAGCTTCCTATTAGCATAGTCACTAACGGGGTTTTCTTTGTTTCTCTTTTTAAATATAGTTTATTGATTTCAGAGAGGAAGGGAGAGAGAGAAATAGAAACATAAATGATGAGAGAGAATCATTGATTGGCTGCCTCTTGCACTCCCCATACTGGGGATCAAACCTGCCGGAGGTGACCCAGAATAAGAATAAGAGAGTAACAGCCCTGACCATGCACCTAGAGGATGAACATAGACTCTTTGAAAAACAGCAGGGAAAAGGGACTAGCCACATACATGACTGTCTAGAAAAATACCCTAGGGCGTGGGCCGAAACTGCTGGAATGGGACTGGCAGCAGAGAGGCCACCTATAGTCGTAGAACTCAAGGCCACTTCTACTCCTGTGGCAGTATGCCAGTATCCTATGCCAAGGGAGGCTCGAGAAGGAATCAAGCCTCACATTCAACGTCTCCTCCAACTGGGCATACTAGTAAAGTGCCAGTCCCCATGGAACACCCCCTTACTGCCTGTCTAGAAACCCGGCACGGGAGATTATTGCCCTGTGCAGGACCTAAGGGAAGTTAACAAGCGGGTACAAGACATCCACCCCACTGTACCTAACCCTTATAACCTGTTGAGTTCTCTTCCCCTGGACCATGTCTGGTACACTGTCCTTGATCTGAAAGATGCCATCTTTTGCCTG
>PVJC01050950.1:0-11637 GCA_004026665.1 Murina feae | reverse complement strand
GTTTATGTCCTCAAGGTTATACTTATGCACAATTAATTTCTCACTGTTAGTGCGCTGGGTAATGCCCTACTTCCATGTGCTCTCCACCACTACCCTGTATAACTCACTTCCTCATCCATTCTACTCACAAATTTCAGATTAACTTTGTCTTTCCCAGCATGGGGTACATTCTATTGGTTGCCTACCCAGTAGCCATAACTTCTTTTTCTTTACCAATAGAACTGTGATTGAGTTAGAGGAGCAAAATACTCAATGTAGAGTCTAAATTATGATAGGTCTAGTCTAATAATGGCAACATATTTGCCCTTGTCAGTGATTGGTCTAGGGCCGGCTTGCAGCCCAGTTTTGGCCAGATGAATGTCATCGAATTTATGATGGGACCTTCTACAATATGTTTTTCTCCCTGAGAAAGACAGAGCTGCATAAAGAGGAGTTCCTTGTTCTTATGTGTCAGGATATGAAGCCATCTCCTTAAAATTCACCATAGAGGGCATGATAGAGTAGAAGGAGGTTAACATATTAAACCTTGGAAATGCTTTTTTCTGGACTTCTTAAGTAAACAATAAATGCTCCATGACATAAGGTGCTATTATCTGGTCTTTTTTTTATAGGTGGTAAATGCATTTTAAATAATTTATCATGTTACCTCTCCCTAAGTGTCAAAGGGTTCCCATTAATAAATGAAGTGCCAACTCTCTACCCTGGCAGTCAAGGCTTTTTAGCATTATTTTACATGAGTTTTCACTATAAATGCATATATAAAACCCCCTAGTCAAATTTATCTCTTGATCATTTTTCAGCATGCTTTCAGTCTTTTTTTGTTGTTGTTGTTATTACTAGGGGCCCGGTGCACAAAAATTTGTGCACTCAGGGGGGTCCCTCAGCCTGGTCTCTGCCCTCTCACAGTGTGGGAACCCTCGGGGGATGTCCACCTGCTAGCATGCCTGGCCAGCCTGGGTGGGGGACTGATGGCTGTTTGCAGGCTGGCCAAGCCCCCCAGTGGGGACCCTCACCCCATGGGGGTGTGGCCAGCCTGGGTGAGGGGCTGAGGGCCATTTTCAGGCTGCCCACAGCTCCCATTGACCCAAGGTCCCAGCGAGGCTGGCTGGAATCAGGTTTCTGGGGTTAATTTATCTTCTATAATTGAAACTTTGTTACCTTGAGTAGAGGCCTAGTCAGGTTATGAAGCCTCCTGTTTGCTGCAGCTCTGTGGCTTCTATAATTGAAACATTGTTGCTGTGAGTAGAGGTTCAGCCGGCCTAGGTGGGCAGTTGCAACGGAAGCCTCGTGTTTGCTCTAGCTCTGTGGCTGCCGGCCTCCATCTTGGCTGGGTTAATTTGCATACAGTTGCTCTGATTGGCTGGGGGCGTGGCTTGCCTGGTGGGCATGGTTTAGGTGTCTTGGAGTGATGGTCAATTTGCATATTACTCTTTTATTAGATTAGATTATTATTGCCATTGCTCTTTGCTTTACACTTCCTTCCACCTGGAATGTTTTTTTTTTCCTGGTGCCTTCATTTACCTAAATTCTCAAGGTCTTATCTCAAATTCTACAACTTTCCTGATGTCTTTTTTAAAATTTATTTTTATTGATTTCAGAGAGGACGGGAGAGGGATAGAGAGATAGAAACATCAGTGATGAGAGAGAATCATTGATTGGCTGCCTCCTGCACACCCCACACTGGGATTGAGCCCACAACCTAGGCATATGCCCTGACTGGGAAGCGAACTGTAACCTCCTAGTTCGTAGGTCAACCTCAATCTCTGAGCCATGCCAGCTGGGCCTGATGTCTTTTTTAATTAAACCTATTGGATATATGTATGTGTCTATATATCTATACTACATACATGGATACACACACTCAACTCACAAATAATATATACACACATATTTTATGTATACATGTATTGTTTTTTTACTGTTTAGCATTTATTCCTCCTTTTCCTCATAATAGTAATCAGACATTCTTTTGAACTCACTCTTCTGCCTACCCTTAGCTTATGTATATGTGACATATAGTTAAGTAAAACCACACACTTTCATGCTTTCCCACACTTGACCCAGACATAATGAGTTCTTCATAGATCTTAATTAAGATCCATGAGGCTCAGAGACAAGTTGCTAGTTAGAACTTTTTTTGGGGAAAAAGTCTCTTTTTTTTTTTTTCTGTTGAAATGTAACCAAAGAAGAGATAAACCTGAATTTTGTGGGAGCCACCATAGGAAACACCCTACCCAGAAGGGAAGCCTAAACAGAAAGTGAAGTTATAATGAAGATTAGATTCTTTTAACATTGTTGAGATTAAAACCATGGCATCATGGAATCTTTTTCAGTAAAGTGAGTTTATTTTTTTCTCTTTAATGTAGGTAGATTTAAGTCATACTATCTAATAAAGAGGGAATATGCTAATTGACCCTCATGCCATTGCAAAGATGGCAGCATCCACAGCCAATAAGGAGAGAATATGTTAATTGACTGCCCCTTCCTCAAAGATGGCAGTGCCCACAGACAATAAGGAGGGAATATGGTAATTGACTTCCCCACCCTCAAAGATGGTGCCTACAGCAAATAAGGAGGGAATATGCAAATTTATGCCCCACCCTGAAAGATGGCAGCACCCACAGCCACAAGACGGTGGTGCCCAGTCTCCTCAGCTCTGCTGAGGCAGCAGGCGTGGCAAGGCTGCTCCCACCTTGCTGCGAACCTGCCTCCGGAGTCCCCCAGTCCCCTCAGCCCCCAGCTGCCTAGGGCCACCCAAGACTCAGGTAACCCTGGGCTGGCTGAGGCTTGCACTGCCAGCAGTAGCAGCAACAGAGGTGTGATGGGGGTGTCACCTTCCCCTGATCACTCCCGCCCCTGAGGACTCCCAGACTGTGAGAGGAGTAGGCCAAGCTGAGGGACCCCCTCTCCTCCAGTGCATGAATTTTCATGCACAGGGCCTCTAGAATTGAAATAAAAGGGCTCTAACCTCCCTCTAATGATTGGTCTGTTAGTCACTTTTCCCAAACTGAATTAAATGATAGATATCTGTGTATGTCTCATTTCTTTTACTAGTGTGTAAACTTCTTAGGTAGAGGGACTGTGAACCTGTTATTTCACTTAGCAAATTCCTCTGCTTTTTATTTGGTAGACACATCATAAATATTTGCTGAATTGATATACACTCTGAAATTTGGTATATCTTGGGATGACAGCAATTTGAGATTTTTCTAAGAATTTCCCTACAATCACAGCATCAGATTTTCAAAGTGCAGTTTTTTCTCATCACATATTTGTGCTTCATAAATGTTCAGAAAATTTTGCATGTAACTTCATCCCCTTCTTATTCACAATTCATCCTAAATTGTATTCTTTTGACTTACTTAAAAGCAAATAATAATTTCTTCTTTTTTGAGTCGTCTGAAACTTTAAACTGCTCCAATACTCAATGTTTAATTTTTTTTAAAAAATTTTGTTCTTTCTCTTTTCCTGCCCATGATTCCCTCCCTCTCCAGCCATTGCTTAGTAATCTCATACGCTCTTATGGCTTTGAGCACCATTTACATGCTGTCAACTCCCAAATTTACATCTCTAGTTCAGACCCCTCCTGTGACTTCAGCACACATAAATACAACAGTGTATTCTATATATCACACTTGTAAGTCCCCCCACAAATGTTCCTTATATTACCCCACAAATCTACTTCTCTCACATTCTTCCTCAAGTTATTTGATGGTGAATACTTATTTCCAGTTGCATAGATTTTAATCTTGGTGTTATCCTTGATTCCTTTTTTTCTGTCACATTCCACAGCAAATCAATTTATATATCCTGTAGGATCCACTTTAAAAATATATCCTGAAGGTAATCACAACTTATCACTTCTATGCTAATCATTCAAATCACCATTGTATTTTACCAGGATTGCCATCACCCCTGTCATGTGCTCTTCTTGACATAATAGTAATAGTAATAAAAAAATACATCAACAGATCTAATTTGCTCAAAACTCATCACTGACTAAATGTCCAGAGAATTTTTGTATGGCTCCCTAAGTTCTCACCTTATTTTGCCCTAATTTTCCCTAAAATCTACCCCCAAAATAATTGATAGTAAAAAAAATAAAAATAAAAGTCCCCCCATTAGTCTAAAAAGCCCTGGCCTTCCTACTATCTGTCTGGTTTCTAACCTTTTGGCCTCTTGTAAACTACTGCCCAGTTACTCTGGTTTATTGGTGAATATAGAATACAGCAGACAAATTCCTGCCTAAGGATATTTTACATTTGTTCTTCCCTCTGCCTGAAATATTTCCCCCTCAATTTACATGGCTTCTTTACTCACTATCTTTGGATCTTCACCCACATCTCACTATCCATGGGAAGATTGTTCTGACATTGAAGATGATAATCCACACTGATCGCTCACCACTTTGCTCCTTTATACCCAGAGCACTTACTAGTATTACCAGAAATTCTCTTTCTTAGACCTCACTCCTTTCTTCTCTTTCCGTTATCTATTTCTGTGTTCTTACCTCCTAAAATGATGGATATAATTGTTTAAAGAAGGAATAAATGAAATTTGAGATTTATGACTTTATTTTTAAATTACTTCTAATATTCATCTCTTAAAATGTTGCACACTGAACGAGGGTTATAGATATTTAAAATTGTTCTTTGGTGTTCCCCATGGCCTTTTTTTGTCAAATATATTTGGGCTTTTTATTTCAGTTCCAACAATTGTGTTTGATTCTCAATATAAAATGCTGATGCTTCACTTGGAGAAACTATTGTTTCTTCATCCTTATCATGCAAGCACATATAGTGTTTTTGTAAAATACTCCTTTTGATCATGATTTTATTTCTGAGTTAATGAAACTGGCTGACTGCATTTTCTTATATCTCCTTGAATATTTTAAGAACTGCAATCTTGAATTCTTTGTCATTCATTCATTCATTCATTCACTCATTCATTTATTGTTAATCCTCACCCAAGGATATTTTTCCCATTGATTTTAGATAATGGAAGCGAGGGGGAGAGGCACAGAGAAACATTGATGTGAGAGAGATACATCAATTTGTTGCTTTCTGCACAAGCCCTGACCTGTGCCCTGGATCAATACTGCAATTGAGGGACATGTCCTTGACAAGAATGGAACCTGAGACTCTTTGGACTGATGCTGTAGCTCAAGCATGTCAAACTCAGAGACTAACATGGGCCAAATAAACTAGGCATGTGGCCCATGGGCTGGTAGTTTGACATGCTTGCTCTAGCCACTAAGCCAAATCTGCTAGGGCTCTTTGTCATTTAAATCCCATATTTCCATGTCTTTTAAGTTTATGTTTTGGAATATTTTTATTTCCTTTTTGAGCTGCCTCATTACCTTGGTTATTCATGGTATTTGATGGATTCTTTCTCTGGCTAGGAATTTATGGGAATAAAATCTACTTTTTTTGAGTGGCACTTCTCTATTTGCAGGTTGATAAGATGTCTTTATTTTGTTTTCCAGAGGCGGTGATGAAGCACAGTATTTTTAGTTTCCCTTGCACTATCTGGATTCTCCCATTTCTGGGGGGCAGGGTGGGGAAATGACCTGTATTCCCTGGGGAGGTAGGCATCTCTTCTGTGACCAGTTGGTGGCAGGGTACCACCCCCATTAGCTAATGTGGTGGGGAATTTCCAAGCCTGTGAAATACCAGTGCAGTTCCCTGCCACCAGAGTTGCCCAGAGGACTTCCAGAGGTGTCCCAGTTCTCCCATTGGTGCTAACCATGACGGATGGGGGTGGAGTTAGCTGGGATTGGCCAGCTGGTGCATTTGTGGCTTTGTTCTCCTTCCAATGGTGACTGTCAGGCCTCACTCTTCCCCATTCCTTCACCTCTATATCTCCACTGCTATCACTGGATTAGCCAAAGCATGCACCTATCTCTTCAATTATCAGGGCTGCAGATAGCATGCTCTATAGCCCCTCATACTCACTACTACAGCTTTTTCTGGGGCCCACTGGTATCTCTGGGAGGGTGAGGGTTGGTGGCCAGGTTCCATGGCTTTGTTTTTCTGCCTGGCAACAGAGACTGCCAGATAGCTGTGGCTTCACCTCTGCGCTCAGTCACTGCCCCTGCCATTGGGTTCAGCAACAGTATGTGCTGACCACTCAGGCAAGGATGTTCTCTCTACCTTTCTGCTCCTCAGGGCTTCAGAGAGTGCAGGATGAAACCTGATTTCTCCCCTCTCCTGAGACCTAGACTGAGCTCCAGGCTGTGTCCTAGGCACCCGTCTCTGTTTTTCTCCCTTCCCTGTTAACTCAGTTTTGCTCACCTTCAGATATTTCAATATGCAGAGCACTCAGAGATATTTGTGTGTTGAGCAGGGAATCTTTTGCTGAATTATAGATTTTGAACTTGTTACCACGTCAAGGGAAGAGACCAGAGGAAGCACTCATACTGCCATTCTTTTGACATTTGTTTTCAACAGCTGTTAATAGTGACTTTTCATCTAGAATTTGTGCTTATGACTTAAATCCCAAGAGGAAGTTATATTGCTAAATTATAGCAGACATATTGATGTGTGGTTATTATTCCAGTTTTGGAAATCCTACTACTTTTTTGGCAATGTATTATGTAGTTAAGAACCTTTGCTGTCAGGAAATAGTTTATGAATTCTGTATTACATTCCTCCTGGGACATTTTAAATACAGGCACACATAATCCAAAATATTATTATTGTGAGCATTATTCAGCTTTTTAAAGTATTGAACAAAATGGTCTTAAACTGAAATCTCTCTGCATCTTTTTAAAAAGAGAAATTAGCAAGTATTAAAAGGACCCTGAAGAAAAAAGCATAGTGACTAATTCAATAAAATCTATCATATCTAGAAATTTTTGCAAAACACATTTTTATTATTAACTTTGCTCTTTAAAAATTGAAAATAATAAAATTGACTGCTTCAGTTTGAATCCTGGCTCTGTTATTTACCTACTGTCAGTACTGAGCAAGTGATTTAACCTCTGCATTTTATCTTTTGCATCTATGTGTTTAAATCTGTTTTTATTGATTTTAGAGAAAGAGACAGAGGGAGAGGGAGAGAGATAGAAACATCTTTTTTTCTCTATACCCCCTTTCCCTATTTACAACATTCATTTTCTTTGTGTTCTCTTACTTTCCCAAATCTTTTTCATGTAGGCAACTGGTTGAAGGCAGAACAATTCCATGCCTTATAAAATGGATAATGAGGTGAGGGCCTTTTAACTCATGAAGAACTCATTTCTAATTCCTTTGGACTTTAAAAAAATATTATAGGCAGTTTTTAAGTGCTCTACATCCATTAAAGACCCATTTTATCTAAGTTCCATTCTGTAATCTTTCCCTTATTGGATCAGGTATTCATTAGAGGGCACCCAAGTGAGTGGTGCTGTTGCTTCCTTAATGATACCGACTCATCATTTGGATTTTAGAAATATTTTCAGGATAATTATGACCTTTAAAGCAGAAAAATAGTATCTGACTTACAAAAACCACTGAGCGCTTTGGGGAAATGACAAAGAAAGTGTTAGGCTCATATTCTGCTGAGAAGTGCATTTAGAGATTTAGTTTTTATTTTTGTTTGCAAACATATACATAGGACAAGCCAATTATTTTTAAGAATAAATTATTTGTTAAGGGTAGTCAGAAAAGAACTTTGAATGTTAAGCTTCTTTGAGAAATAAACTAGATTTTAATGTATTAGCTGAATTCACACTGCTCTAAAAGTGACAATTTCTGCTGTCTCCTAAATAATTCCAATACCATGAAAAAGAATTCCTTTACACTTGGCATTATTTGTCAGTCCAATGTAGGCTAAGGACAATATTATACAAATTTTGAGTTATGAGTCTCTGTTCCTTTTTATCAAAAATTTAAATATCTGGAAACACTAACACTTTCTGAATCATTTATTAAAATACTATAATTAGATCTTATGTCCAATTAACATGCAACAAAATAATTATCAGTTTAAGATTTGATGTTGCAATAACTTAAATGAGATATTCATTGCATTTACATATATTTTGCTTATAATCTAATCAGGTGATAGTGTGTCTAAAAACTAATAGATCATAGCCATATTACTGTATTCAGTTAGAGTATTATTATCTAATTTTGGGGGTCAAAGGATTTCTTAGAGAATTTTTAATTCCCCAAGAATTAAAAGAAGAAGAAGAAGAGTATAGCTTTATAGTAAGTCAAATAGACCTAATCTGATTAAATATATAGAGATAAACTGCTATTATTTTATGGTAGAAATTGGTTTGGTTTGATTGGCTACATGACTGATATTGGTTAGGAGCAGCCAGATGGAACATCAGGGATGATTTAGATAATACATGCCCCAGATTCAGCAGGTGGCAGAGACCAGACTTTCAGTTAATGTTCTCATTCATTGGTAAAGTCTCTCTCTTACCCACTAATATCTCTGAGCCTCCTCAGATTGAAAGATTATTGTAATGAGAATGATAATATTTAGTTTCCAGGATTGTTGAAAGGATCAAATAAGACAATATAAAAAATTGTCATTTCCTATATAATAAAAGCTCAGTGACCAAAACAGCAGAACAATTAAAACGACCAGAGACCAGAAGGACCACAGCCTCTTGCCCCTGCCAGGCCTGCCCCCCCACTGGGGACCCCCACCCCAATTGGGGGTGTGGCTGGCCTGCCAACTGCCTTCAGCCCCTCACCCCTTGTCCCAGCTGGCCCCGCCCCCCAGTGGGGACCCCCACCTTGATCAGGGGCTGCCATCAGGGCAGGCTGGCCAGCCCCCACCTGTTCATCAGGACTCTATCCTATATAATCAAAGTAACATGCAAATTGACCCTAATGGCAGAATGACCAGAAGGACCGCTTGACAAGTCACTATGAAGTGCCCTGACACCTCTCAGTCCTTTTCCCTGGCCCGCAGGCTCCAATCACCCGATGGTGAACAGGGAACTGGAGTAGGTGGCGGTGGGGGTGTGGGGCCGGTGAGTGGGCAGAATGGTAACCTCTTGGTCCCTTGGTCAACAGACTCCAAATCACCCAATGGTGAATGGGGAACTGGGGGTGGGTGGCGGTGGGGGTTGGGGCCAGCTGTGGGCAACTGGGGAAGATGGTCCTGATCACAGGCCAGGTCTAGGGACCGTACCCATCCACAAATTTCATGTGCTGGACCTCTAGTATTATATGAAATGCTAATCAATATGAGAAGCAGTATTGTCATCTAGGAGCAAATGATACAATGTATATACAATATCTAATCTAATAAAAGAGTAATATGCAAATTAACCCTCACTCCATTACACCCACCAGCCACACCCACCAGCCACGCCCACCAAACAATCAAGAGCAAATATGCAAATTAACTCAACTAACATGGCAGCAGCCACAGAGCTGGAGTTGTCCCAGGCGATGGAGGAAGCCAGGGTCCTGTGGGCCCTGAGCTCTACTCAAGGCTACAAAGTTTCAATTATAGAAGATAAACAAACCCTAGATACCTGCCAGGCTGGGACCTTGGGTTGCCAGGAGCAACCCAGGCTTCAAGCAGGGTACCAAGGCAACAAAGTTTCAATTATAGAAGTTAAATAAATCCCTTAGGCACCTAAATAGGGACCCAAACCCTGAAGGGGCTGTGGGCAGCCTGAAAACAGCCCTCAGCCTCTCACCCAGGCTGGTCACACCCCCATGGGGTGAGGGTCCCCACTGCAGGGCTTGGTAAGCCTGCAAATAACCATCAGCCCCTTACCCAGACTGGCCAGGCAGACCAGCAGGTGGATATCCCCCAAGGGGTGCCAGACTACAAGAAGGCACAGGCCGGACTGAAGGACACCACCTCCCCCCCCCCCCAGAGTGCACAATTTTTTGTGCATGGGCCTCTAGTTTATTAATACTTGGTGCTCAATGAAACATTGTAAATACTTAAATACTTTGAAGAATTAATATATAGAATAATAATAAGTATTACAGTAATCTTAAAATGCAAAATGGTTAGTAAAAGGCCATGATTATTGAATTTCTGTCCTACTTTCAATTAGCCCTCTCCCAGAAGAATTAAAAATTAAAGTTATCAAGAAAAAGTACTCACACAAAATTGAAAGTAAGACTTTCCTGTTAATCTAACTTGTTTGAATACTGACCTCCTACTTAGGTAGATGTTAATTCTGTTGTATCATTTGATAAGAGTGGAAATAGTCCCCTTCTATCTGTAGCCCCCTTCTTTCAGTCTCTCTGTCTTTTTGTATCACCTCCTAACCACTTCTCCTGGAAGTTTGCATAGGTATACTTCTTTTTAGAATGAATATTATCTTAATTATAGTAGGTAGAGAGCCTTGTAAATTATTTCCTGGATTTTATTAGTTCTTTAAAAATTAAAAACTTTATTTTCAGGAAAGGGAACATGAATTTATCCATTCACCAAGTACTTATTTGTGTGTCTACTATGCATTAGGTATGTATTAGGAAATGAGTTTTCTAACAATCCAAAGGGTTCTCAGTAATCCAAAGCCATGTTGGATTCTTTTCGGATATAGGAAGCATGAGTTACCTAAAAGTTTACTGACTCTCTAAAAAAAAATTAGCAGCAATGTGTTGTACTTTTATTGCATATGTAAACATAATGTATACAATAACAATAGCACAAAGGGTGAAGAGAATGTAGAAATATTATTGTTATAGGGTCTACATATTATAAGTGAAATGGTATAATACTTAAAAGTAGACTCTTACCCTTTGAGACAGCATAGAGAGACCTGGAGAGTATTATGCTAAGTGAAATAAGCCAGTCATAGAAAAACAGGTATCACATGATCTCACTCATATGTGGCATCTAATGAACAAAATAAACTGTTGAACAAAATAGGTCCAGAACACAAAAGCATGGAACAGACTGTGGAATCTCAGAGGGAATATGAGGGTGGGTGGGTGGGAAAAGATCAGTCAAAGAACTTGTATGCATATATGCATAACCCATGCACACAGACAATAGGGTGGTGAAGGCCTGGGGGGAGAGGCAGAAGCAATCAATGGGGGAGAAAAGGGGACATATGTAATACTTTAAACAATAAGGATATAATAAAAATATAAAAAATATTTAAAAAATGGAATTAAATATTAAATATTAAATATTTAAAAAAATGGAATTAAAAATAAATAAAAGTAGATTCTGAATAAGTAAATATATATTTTAAACCTTAGGACAATAACCAAACAATTTTTAAAGTGGTACAAATAAAAGTTACTAAGAAATGAAATGGTATTTGAAATGCTCAGTTCATTTTGCAAAGGCATAAAAAAAGGAAGAAAAAAATTGAAAAATAGATATTTGCTAAGAAGACAGAACATTTTAATCAATCATATTAATTTTCACATTAAATACACAGTATATAAACATACTGATTTAAAGACAGATTGTCAAACTGGATTTCAAAAAATGACTCAATTATGTGTTACTTATATTGAGGAGGAAGGCTGGTTCTGCAAGGCCATTAAACCAAACAAAGCCCTGTCCCCTGGTAGGTAAGGCGAGGGAGCCTTGTTTTTGAGCCCTGTATCTGGGGGAAGGGTAGATGAAAAGAATTCTCCCTTCAGGGCCTTGGGGGGAGGGAGTATATTTGCAAATCAATGAACTCGAGGGGCACCTATAAAGCAAGGT
>PVJC01050949.1:0-11638 GCA_004026665.1 Murina feae | reverse complement strand
GGGTGGGAACTGGGAGGAGGGGAGCTATGGGGGGGGGGAAGAGGAACAACTGTAATAATCTGAACAATAAAGATAAATTTAAAAATTAAAAAATTAAAAAATAAAAGGAAAAAAAGGTAAAGATAAAATTATGAACAAAGTGACAACAAATACATATCTATCAACAAGTGAATCTAAAAATTGAGTGAATAAAAAATCTGATGAACAGAATAAACTGATGGATAGAATAGAATCAGGGGCATAGAAAGGGAGTGGACTGTCAATTATCAGGGGGAAGGGGAGTGGGGGAGTACGAGAAGAGACTGGACAAAAATGGTACACCTATGGATGAGGACAGTGCGCGGATAAGGGCATGGGGTGGGGTGGCAACCGGGTGGAGAGGAGTTATGGCAGGGGAAAGAGGAGCAACTATAAAAATCTGAACAATAAAGATTTATTAAAAAATAGGGAATATGCAAATTGACCGTCACTCCATCACAAAATATGGCAGAGCCCACAGCGGAGGCGGGGGTTTCATAACACAAGATGGCTGCACCCACAGCAGAGGCCAAGTTCCTGTAACAAGCCTTAATGAGCAATCAACAGGGCCCTGAGGCTCACCTTCTCCCCCCCCCCACAATCTCCCCATGGGGCTTGACAGGGGACCTCAGGCTGAGCCCCCCCACCCAGCAGGGCTTGACAGGGGACCTCAGGCCATGCCCCATGCCCAGCAGGGTTTGACAGGGGACCTTAGGATTCAACCTCTCCCAACGGGGCTTGACAAGGGTGGGACCAGCCAGGTCTGGATCTAGCCCAATGGGGGTGGGGCTGGCCAGGTCTGGGTCTCACGCAATTTCAAGGTGTACATGGGTGGGTGGGTGGGGACTTGACTTTGGGTCCCATGGTGTGCTCCAGACTCTGACAGGAGGAAGATTTTCATATACATTTTACTAATTTTCTTTCATATCTGACACTTCTATTATAGAGAAAGGGCAAATAGCAATATTAAATTATTTCCTCTAATTAATCCCCTTTTAATGTGCATGAATTTTGTGCACTCAGCCACTAGTGTGAAATAAGATTGACATCAAGAGCTGGTGTGGAACAACTAGAATTCTTATGCACTACAGGTGGGAATGTTATGGTCCAAGCATTTTGGGATTTGGGAAACAGTTGAACAGTTTCTTAAATAGTTAAACATACACCTACTATATAACCCAGCAATTCTGCTACTAAGAAAATGAAAGTGAAAAGATATGTCCACACCCAGATATAAACTAGTATATGAATGTTCATGTCAGCTTTATTTGCAATAGCTCTAAACTAGAAACAGCTCAAACACCCACCAACAAATAAATGGATCAACAAATTATGAAAAAGGAACATATTTTTTGATATACCTGACAAAGAAACTTTCAAGATCATTATGCTGAGCCAAAACAACCAGACATTTTTTAATAAGAACATACTATCATTATTCAATTTACACAGAACTCTTAAAAAATACAAACTAATCTAAAAAAATAAAAATGTTTGCTTGGGGTGGGGGGGTAGAGAGGGAAAGATTATAAGGAAATTTGGGGGACTGAATGTTTGTTATCCTTACTGTGGTGACAGTTTCAATAGGTGGTGTGTTTGTGTGTGGACTCATCAACTGTACACTACTAATAGTGCAGGTCACTGTACAGCAATTATGCCTCAACCAAGTTATAAAACATTTTTAATGTTTACATTCTTAGTGTACTAGAATATTCTTTAAAAGACAGGGTGAACCTTTTTCTGAATGACTAAAGTGACCTGATAATTTATCACTCAAGCCAGGAAACTTATACAAGTCAAAGTGGGTGCTAAGAATCATTAACGGGTGTTAACTCATCTACAAGAGAGTGTGTGAACAGGCAGTGCCCTGACAAACCAGCATATGACTGTGGGAATAACAAATACCCACTCTATTCCTTGGTGTGATTAGATACTTCTTGATAAAGCAAACCATAAAGTTCATTTCTCAGAAGACAGAACCAGAGCTGGCAACAGCCTCCAGGATCAGCTATGCCTGGACCCTTATTTTTCCAGACAAGGAAGTGGTCCTGCTTTTCAGTGTCAGAGACAGGACAGATGCCAGGGCTCCTGCCTCAAGGTCAGTATACCTATAGCCATTCCACAGATGAGGTGGGGACCACCCCCCTCCCATTTTCCAAATGTCTAATTACTTTGACCCACCGTCTTTAGACCTCTGCAGCCAGTGAGGGCTATAGAGATGGCACCCTGACACTAACCAGCTTTTCTAATACACATCCAGAAAGGAGGTGAGCCTGGGAGTAGCCATGGAGTCGCCCTGAGTAGGGTGCCTTATCTGAGCACCTCCACACTGGGCTGAGGTCTTGAGGTTTAGCTAAACATCCTGTACAGAACTAGTACGGCTCCTAAAGTCCACCATCTGGAGGGGGGACAGGCAGGTGGTGGTGGGGAAATCACATGCTTTATTTTTGATTTTACATTTCAAACCAAGGTGCTTCAGCTTTGGAGGGGAGGAATTACTGAGTCAATAAATAATAATACAGCCTCCCCACCACAGAGCAGATAATTATCTTATTTAATAAATTGTTTCAAGAAAATAAAAAGATCTCACCACTCAACATGCTCTGAAATACCAGCTCATTCTGGTACAGAATGATAGAATTTTCCCAACTTTCAAGAAAAAAAACAGCCAAACAGGACTTGGCCCAGTCAAATCCCTGGCATATTTATCAAAGAATACTGGGTAAAGAAAGACTAAAATTGTTAATTTCCTAGAAACCCAAAAAAAAAACTTTAATCAAATCCATATACTTTCTCCATTATTTGTTTGTTTTTTTTTCTCTCAAAGAACTCTTTGCTTTACAAAAGTACTGTAGTCAAATTATAGTCTGTCAACTACCTATTTTTTGAGATTTGGATTTCCTCTACCATTAGTAAATAAAGACAATTAGAAGTATTAATAATCAACACACATACATACATATACACACACATATTAACACATGCACACACACACAAACAGTGTTGTGAAAACAGCTTGGATTTCACAAATTTCCCTACTCGCTAATAACACAATCCAGGTAACTCCTCTTCTCCCATCCCCAACTCTGAATCCACTTAATAGACACCACAACTGGTTCCACTGCTCACCAGCCAGGCTGTCAGCAGAAGTCAGGGTCCTCTCTGCCTGCTTGGAACAACTGTAAGAACTGAATCCCAAGCGCTCACGTGGAGTCCCTGGCTCTTCAGGCCATCTGTGCCACAGAGCAGGTGCTGCTTCAGCAAAACCCCACACTTAGCAAACACACAGCCACCAATTGGGCTCAATGCCTGCTTATTCCTGCTTCTTGAAACTGAGAACACAGGGTTATAAAGCAAAGAATTTGCTGGATTAACTTCCTTCTGCCGTTGCCCTTTCAGTCCTGCTCCACTGTCCAAGATGTGTTTTAACAATCACAGCATTTAATTCACTAAGCACCTACTATGTGCCAGGTGCTTGCCCCACTACCATGGGCAAGGTGGTACTGCACCCCACTGTGCTAATGGGAGGATGAAGCCACAGGTGTTAAGGACTGAGATCCCACAGCTGACAGCTGGCACAGGATGTGAGGTCAGGCTCTCCTGGAGCCCTCCACGTGACCAGGAACTGGGTAGGCTCACTCATGGCAGGGAGCCTAGTCGGCAGGTGCTGCTTCTCTAACATAGAGCTTCCCATCTGGCAGGGCTTCTGGCTTAAGAGGACTTATGAGACAATCCAACCCACAAGTCCAACTCTCTCATCCCAGATCCTGGCTGGCAGTCACAAAAACTGGGAAGAATTTTTCCATGCAAGGAAATTTGCCAATTATATATATAGCTTTTCCTCTCTCCAAGCCAAAATGACCAGCCAGGGGGTTTTGCCCAGGAAATACCTGAACTCCAAACAGCTGAGAGGGAAACTGATGTTAAAATCTGAGTAAAGGTCATGAATCCTCATCAAAGGAGCAGCCCTGACCACCCCACAGACTGACATCTGCTGGAAACAGCGTGAGAAACAAGTCTGCAGTTTCGCCCTATGCAGGCTTAATAAGAAATTTTCATTCATTCAACAAACATGATTGCCAAGTAGGCAAGATTTTAAAAACTAGAAATATTACTTAAACCATCACATAGCTTCCTTTTCTTATTTTGAGTAATAAAAACAGGGAAAATATAATGAAAAGGAAAACCAAATGCAATTAAAATGTACGATAATTAAACAAAGGCATCTTATATTTTAAATCACACTTGGTTTTCTTTATATTTCATTTTCCCTGTTTTCAGTAGTGCAGCCTACAAACTCTTAAGGATAACAATTCTTTCCAGATATCTACTCTGCAACTGCAGATGCTGGTTTTTGGGTTTTTTTTAGAAGTCTAGAAAACTGACTTCATCTGAAATCCTTTGGAATCCCTTTAAATCAGAATAACTGCTAAGTGTTAGCCAGTTGAACCCTATCACATTCCTATTAATAGTGATGAGTGGTGGTGGAGATAAAAGCCAGAAATATTTAGAGGCACTTTTTGCAAACCTAATAAAATGACCTGTGAAATGGATCAATATTATCCCAGTTCACAGATGAGAAAATGGAGCCGTAAAAGACGAAGCATCTTACTCTAAGTCACACAGCTAACAAAAGGCCACCTTTATAATATCCCACGAAACTTCTGGGTATCATAAAATATTTCAACGATCATTTGGGGAAAAGGAAGTTATAACACAGGCATGAAAGAGCAGTCCTCTCTTTGTACGGCATGGTTATTGCAGGGCAATCACCAGGATGATGCTAGAAGTGAAGGCTGCTAGATCCCCAACCAATACCATATGAAGTCATGCAAGATTTCAACCTGGTAATTTGCAGAAACCAGCCTTCTAAACATGTATATCCTACATGAGAATATAATTCTCATTCAATTTACACTGAAACTTATATGTTATACTTGTGTGTGTGCATATATAAAAAACATATTTTTGTGCCACGACCCCTTTTGGCAGTCTGATAAAGCCTATACAGCCCTTCTCAGAATGTCTCTAAATGTAGAAAATGAAATGCTTAGGACGGCAATGGAAACTAATTTTAATAAAATATAGTCATATCCACAGACCCTTTAGAAAGTGGGGAAGCCCATGAACCTAAGCTGCAAACCCCTGCCAGGCTACACAGTCTTCTCTCCTCCTTGTCTCCCATCTTCCAAAAGAGAACATGGGGGTACTGGCACTCTGCAGCGTCTTTTTTTTTAAATATATTTTATTGATTTTTTACAAAGAGGAAGGGAGGATAGAGAGTTAGAAACACCTATGAGAGAGAAACATCAATTAGCTGCCTCCTGCACACCCCCTACTGAGGATGTACCTGCAACCAAGGTACATGCCCTTGACTGGAATCGAACCTGGGACCCTTCAGTCCGCAGGCTGATGCTCTATCCACTGAGCCAAACCGGTGAGGGCACTCCGCAGCATCTTGAACCAAGGGAATCAAATTCTGGGAGGACCCAGATGCCCTGGAGGACTGCCATACTGAACTACCCTCTTTTTGCATGGAAGAATGAACTTTGCATTGTTTACACCATTCTTATCTTGGCTTTTTTTCCTTCAAGGAGATGCAGTAGGTTGAATGACGGCCTCCCAAATGGTATGTCCATGCTGTAATTCCCAGAACCTGTGCCTATGAGCTTATTTGGAAGAGTCTTTGCAAATGTAATTAAGGGTCTTGGGATAAAATCATCCTGGACTATCTGGATGGGCCCTAAATCAATGACTAGTCATGATAAGACACAGGGGAAAGAGGAGACAGCCATGTGAAGATGGAGGAGAGACTAAAGTGATGTGCCACAAGTCAAGGAACACCTGGAGCCACCAGACGCTGGAGGAGGTGAGAAACAGGATCTCCCCTTGGACATCAGGAGGGAGTACAGCCTTGCTGACACCTGGATTTCAGACTTCTAGCCTCCAGAAGTGTGAGGAACACATTTCTGTTGCATAAACCATATGGCAACTTATAATGGCAGCCCTAGGAAATTTACAGGGCTGCAGAACCTAATTAACACATTTCTATGATTTTCTAAACGTTAACTGCTAGGAATTACCATATTTTCCTGCGTATAGGATGACTTTTTAACCCAGGAAAATCTTCTCAAAAGTCGGGTGTCGTCTTATAGGGCGGGTGCTGAAACTTCCGAGCCAGACTGGAAAATCTGCGATCGCTGCATATGGTTGGGGGAGCTCAAAAATGGCCACACTCCATTCATTTCAATGGAGCTGGACGAAGACTTGCAAGTGTCTCCAGTCGGCTCCTTTTGGTGCCGCATACGGTCTCCGTCCGTACTTTTTAACCCAGGAAAATCTTCTCAAAAGTTGGGGGTCATCTTATACACCAGGAAATACGGTAAACATAAATTCCCTGTTGTGTATATAGTGTTAATGTTATGCAAAAGCAACCTTCTAACATGTATATCTTAGACTTAATTCTCATTCAGTGTATACTGAAAGCCCTCTTTATTTTCGATCTTGTCTTTATTTGACCAATCCATTTTCCTGAAATTTAAAAATAAACCTGGGGCATGTATTTCCCTCCATTTTGTTCTTCTATGACACCAACAAGTATTCAATCCTCACTTTCTGCCCTCTAACCAGGTTCCTCCAACCACCCCCTCACCCTTCACCCCAGCACATTCCAACTCCTCCACCACTGTTCCCCAGGCCATGCTGTCTGGACAGCAGATGTTCCATCCAATTTTCTGCTCACATTTCTTCCTCCTCCAGTTCAGTCGCTTAATGCCAGGGTCCCTTGATCTGTCCACTTTCTCATCATCAAACCCAGCCCGGTCTTCTCTATACCTTTATCACAGGTGACATACTCACCAGAGATTCTGGGGGGTTAGAATACACTAAAGATCCAATCATGATCCATCTAAAACAATGTAAGCAGAAGCAGGAATACAGAAGTACTCATGTCCAAAAATGAAGCTATAAGCCACAACCAAACCCAAATCAAATAGAGCAGAAAACGTTTTATCTTCTTAACTTCAAGGGCAGGTGATAGAGGTGAAAAGATGGAGCACAGGTCACCCTCTCAAGGAAAACTGCCCCCTTCCTGGGAAGGGCTCTCAGCAACAGAGCTGCTCTGCTGGGGAGACTACATGCATTTTCCCAAATGTCTTTCCTGGGACCTACTAGTAAGATGCTCACTCTAGGAAGAGTTTCAACAGGAAAAATGAAAACCATACTTAGTCCCTAAATACTTGAGGAGTAAGTAAAGTTTGATCATTTATGACACATCTACCCACACAATGAATTATCTGCAACTATAAAAAGGATCATTACAGACTCTTGAAGTAGAAACATTTATGATGAAGTAATAAAGCAAAAATATAAATCATACTGGTACATGCATGACATGTGCATTACATATGTATCACTTAGTGTTTGCCTATAAAAAAAAGTCTGAAGGGAACTTGAAAAAAACAAGCAGCTGCTGAGCTACTGTGGGATCTTTTATTTTTCCCTATTTAAATCTCTAAATCATTACTTATTATTTGAACACTTCAGGAAATAAATAAGTGGCCCCCTGTTGCCTCAGATACCTGGGGCACACTGCTAGTCTGTCCCATCTCTGAACTCGAGGCACCTGCTGGCTCTTCCCATGCTGTTCTGCAAAAGACAGTCTCCTCTCAAGTCCAGCTCACATGTCCCCTTCTGGGAAGCTTCCATTCCCTAGCCCCATCCCGTCTCTTTTTTAAAACTTCTATTATACTTGTCACAGAGACTATAATTATTTATTTTCATGTCCAACAGGCTGTGAAGTCCCTGAGCCCAGGGAAAGTATTTATCCATCTCTGTCCATCCTCAGGCACCCAGGGTTTGCCACAACACAGTATTGTTAAAAGAAGGAACAAGTCTTTCTACATCATGCATTTTTTTCCAGTTTGGTTTCTGTTTGATATTAGCCAGGGTAAAGCTATACTTTTTGTCCCATTATTCCTATATTCTCCAGGGGTAAAAAAGTTTTCAAACTATCAAACTTGCTGGAAACACACACACACACACACAGTAGGGAGCCGGCTCCTCCAACAGCTACTACCAGAATCCAGAAACACATAGTCGGGAAGCTCCTGGGTCCTGCTCACTCCAGCACTCAAGATGTGGGTAAGTGGGTAGGGCTAATCTACGGGGCTGGCCCACAGGATCTGCCACAATAATGAACATTTGTTCCGCAGGGCTTTGCAAAGAAGAAACGACTCAACATCCTCTCTGAACAGACATGAGCAAGGAAGTGACTTCGAGCTCCCGCTGACTGGCACAGCAGGGTATATCTTGCACAGGGGACAGCAAGTGTGAAAGGCAAGATGGAACCAGGTGGCCGAGGGGCGCCTAGGCGCAGCAATGGCGGCAGCCGGAGCTGTGACGGCAGGGAAGAACGAGGAACCGGCAGGGAAGAACGAGGAACCGGCGCCAATGCGCTGGCCACGGCCCCTGGGAGCGGTGCAGCCACTTCTTGAGCGGCCTGGAGCTGGTGAAGAGGGGCGCCGAGGCGCGCATGTTCCGCGGCCGCTTCCAGGACCTCGCAGCCGTGGTGAAGCACCGCTTCCGCAAGGGCTACCAGCTTCCCCAAGGGCTACCAGCACCGGGCGATGCTCCGCTGCGGTGCGCAGCTCCGCTGCCCCAGGTGTCTTCTTTGTGGGTTATGCTTCCAATTGCTTATTCATGGAAGAAATTGAAGGCTCGGTGACTGTTCGATCTTATATTCAATCCACTATGGAGACTAGAAAAACTCCCGAAAGTCTCTGGCTTAGCCAAGACTGTGGGGCAGGTTTTGGCTCACATGCACGATAAGGACCTCATTCATGGTGATCTCACCACCTCGGATACGCTCCTGAAACCGCCCCCCTGGAGCAGCTGAACATTTTGCTCATCGACTTTGGGCTGAGTTTCATTTCAGCACTTCCGGAAGATAAGGGGTTGACCTCTACGTGCTGGAGAAAGCCTTCCTCAGTACCCATTCCAACACGAGAGTGTGTCTGAAGCCTTTCTGAAGAGCTACTCCGCCTCCTCCAAAAAGGCGAAGCCGGTGCTCAGAAAATTAGATGAAGAGCGCCTGAGAGGAAGAAACAGGTCCACGGTCGGGTAAAAGAATATGTCTAACAACCACTGACAGTTAAGCTACCTCACAATAAATTTGAAGAAGTGCTAAGAGTATGGATTACACCTAAAAAAAAAAAATTATTAGGATATTTTTAAGTGCTGTCTGTGTTCATGCTTGGTAAGTGTCATTATCACCTGCACTGAACTGTTGAGGAGCTTACCATGTACATAAGCCATGTTCTAGATCAGGGGTGGGGAACATCTGGATTGTGGGCCACGTAATACCTGCAAAATCATCTGACCTGGCCCTGCCAATGTTTGGCTAATTTTTAAGTTGATACTTTTGTATGACCTGCAAATGATGTTATAAATATTCCAATGGCCCTTGGCAGAAAAAAGATTTCCCACTCCTATTCTAGACAGAACTGAGTACAAAATAAACCTAGAACAGGTTTACTCCTCAGGGACATGGGCATAGCAATAAAAAACATTGAACCACATGAAAGGTTTCTATCTGTTAGTTGATTCATGGTAACAGTAGTTCTCATTGACTGATGGTTTGTACCAGGCATTTTAGTAGAAGTTGTAGAGCTTGGAAATCACTACTGGAATAGCTGGAAAACCAAGTGAGATATTCCAGAAAGTGCAGTAGCTTCTGGGTGAATTCACTGATGCATTCTGCACTCACTCCCTGAACATGTGTGCTGCCTTCCAGAAGGGCACAGCCAATGGAAAGAGACACCTACACACAACAGCTGCATTTGTTGCATGATAAGTGACAGGTTCAGAGGTCAGATAGTAAATATTGCAGGGGATGAGAAATGGGCCAGATCATTAAGAGTGAATTTTAAGCAAAGAAAATATTTGTATCACCTACAGCCCCAGGGCTCAGACTTACTGACTTTATGGAAGCTTGACTAAAGGACTAGGCACCAAACACTCCCCATTTATCTCCATATTCCATGCACCAACACAGATTATTCAAGGAATGAGCTTCCTTATATTGGAATGTTTCTAGGGAACTCAGTATGAATCTTTCTTTCTCTTGTCCTTCTACCACAAATTCATATGAAATAGTTTTAGAGAAGTAACAAAATAGTAAATAAATGTGAAAGAACAGATGCCTCTTCCCTGAGGCTGGAAATCACCCATGACTACTAGCCAGAAATGGAGTTCCAAAGCCTCCAACATAAAACAAGCTCTACATCTGGAAGTTGAGCATTTGGTCCTCTGCACAAATTTTCCCACAGAGATGAAATATAAGTCAGGCTTCATTCTTAGATCAGACTGACAACTCCATAATAATGAATATAGTCCCAAAATGCATACTATTTTCCATTATGTTTTTATTGAGATAGACTTTCCACACAATTCGCCATTTAAAAGTATTCAATTTAGTGGTTTCCAGCACATTTCACAAAGTCGTGCAACCATTTCTCGTATCTAATTTAGAAGAGTTTGTCACCCTCAAAAAAAAAAAAAATCTGTAGTCGGACATACTTAGCACTGCTAAGGAGGCGAAAGAGGCTCCCGCCAACCACCACGAGCCACCACCGCTGTGCTGGCAGCCATCAGCCTGGCTTGTGGCTGAGCAGAGGTACCCCTATGGGTGCGCACTGACCACCAGGGGGCAGCTCCTGCATTGAGAGTCTGCCCCCGGGTGGTCAGTGTGTGTCACTTTAGCAGGCACTTCTTCCTCTTTAGCCCCTCAAAGCCACTAATCTACTTCCTATCTCTACAGATTTGCCTATTGTGGACTTTTCATACAAATAAAATCATAAAATATGTGGCCATTTGTATCTGGCTTCTTTCACTTAGTTATTTTTAAGGCTCATCCAACTTGTAACAAGCATCAGTACCTCATTTATTTTTCAAAAGCCTTTTAAAAGTTTATGTTTTCTACCTCAAATGTAACTCCATTTCCAATAATTTATACTATGGAAATAATCAGAAATACACAAAAGAATCTGTGTGCAAATGTACATCACAATATTAAAATGTTTAATATAGAGACTGGATACATAAACTTATACATTTATATGATGGGATACTAAAAAATATCAATAAATATAATTTTGAAGGATATTATAAGAGAAAAAGCCCACTGTTAAGTGAAGAAAGTTAAAAACTGCATTTTATAAAATGTATTTGGTGGGACACAAACCAAAATATATTACTGGGTATATTTGGGTAATAGCAATATGGTTTCAAATTTCCTATTTATAGTTATATACTTCAAATTTTTATTCAATACCTTCAATGATCAACAAAACATAATTTGTCTTTAATAACATTTTTTCTACTGAGAAAAACAACTTTGGGCTTGTGAACAAAAAGGCACTCAGTTAAATTCAGTCCCTCATTTTTTCATTTTATATATATACTAGGGGCCCGGTGCACAAAAATTTGTGCACTCGGGGTGGAGGGAGTCCCTCAGCCCGGCCTGTGCCCTCTCACAGTCTGGGACCCCTCAGTGGATATCCTATGATGGCCCCAGTCTGCCAGGCGCCTTCTGTGTGTGTGTGTGTGTGTGTGTGTGTGT
>PVJC01050948.1:0-11735 GCA_004026665.1 Murina feae | reverse complement strand
GAGACAGGAACACACCAGCTTTTCTCCCTCCCCCCTACTTCTCCACCCCACAGGTATGTGACTCCTACACATAAAGGACCCCAAGAGGTTTGCATCCAAGGGCAGCCATGGGCAGCAGCAGTTTGTCCCAGAAAACTCCCCTGAACCTGTTCCCAAGGCCCCCTTTTTATGACTTCTTAGCCAAAAAAGACCAGTCTGAACTCCTGTCCCCAGCCCTTCCTTGTTTCACTGTCCCCAGCTTTAATAACCGTCCTCTAAAATTCACCTGCACCAAGTCAAGAACCCACACACTACCGGCCAGCCCTGGGCAGACCCACCAAGGTGCAGGGCCCCTTCCTGGTGACATTTTCATTTATTTGACTTTAGGTGAACAGTCTGAGAAACAGTGACAGTCGGAGTCACTGTAAATCAAGCGATGGAATAGGAGAGAGACTTTGGTACGCTTGTCCTATACTAAAATACTCCCACACTGAATCAGAAATTGGGCTGTGTGAGCATCCAAGAATCATCACCTTCATGCAGAATCATTCTTGATTTAGGCTTGGTCACAATTAGGAAATGAATTCATTTTAGACACCTAATAACAGCAGATGATGATGGATCACAAATTAAGAATGTCTGAGAGCTGTCCAAAATCAGGCCAAACACAAAGATTTGCCCAATGCCCTTTCTAGGAAAAAGAAATGTGGTTTCCATAAATAGCAGTGCTAGTTATCATTACAACCATGACATGGACTGAAAAAAGAGAAAACACATTGGACACAACTGGAATAATGTCCATCAGAGACAAGCATTTCTTTTTAGTACAGAGGATGGTTTTCAGTCATTTACTCTGTATTTAACATTATTATTTAACAGTTTAGCAATGAAGTGAAGAGAAGTCAAGGGACTTCTGCAAGGAAGTCATGTGTGCTCAGCAGCAGCAACCCGGGGATGGCGGGCCTCACCGTGCAGTGTCATGACTGAGCCTTCAGTAGTGATGGTTTAATGCACATGCACAGAAGGTGTTGGAGTGGTGACCTGTGAGCTAAATGTAGAGATTAGAAAAGTAAATTTGGCCACTTCTGTTTCTAGAAGCTCCCAAATACCAACAGTATGTCCTGCTGCAGCTGTTGGAAAGACAGAATACTGGCAGGAAACACTGACGAGACTGTAAAAAACATTTTCTAATTTCCTCTCATTTTTTTTTATAATCCTCTCCTTAGGATATGGTTTTATTGATTTTTGAGAGAGAGAGAGACAGTGAGAGACATAAATGTGATAGAGAAACAGCTGTTGTTGCCTCCCTATGTACTCTGACTGAGGATTAAACCTGCAACCTAGGTATGTACCCTGATGGGGAATTGAACCTGAAACCGTTTATTTTGTGTATGGGGTGATGCTCCAACTACCAGGGCTCATTCCATTTCTTGGTTTGACAACAGTTTATGTCCAGATAAACTCAATGTAATCAGAGCTATAAGCAAAAGCCCTTCAAGCAAATAACAATCCTATATAATAAAAAGCTAATATGCAAATTGTCCCTTTGACCAGGAGTTCACCTGAGAGTTCAATGGAGAGTTCCACCAGGGGGCAAGGCTGGCCCACCAGCCACCTGGGGCCTCTTTCCACCACCCAATCTGATCGCCCATGCACAAATTCATGCACCAGGACTCTAGTAATTACATAATAGTCTAATGAACAAAAGAAACTGAAATGTTACTACATCTTATTTGAACTTATTGAGCCTTTTATTTTCAATTAATCTCAAAACTGCAGAGAGAAAAGTCCTATTAATTCCAGACTTAGATTTAGATTTGAATATTTTCTTATTTTTCTATTGCTGCCCATTCCTTGGAATATTCAAATGCAACAATGAAGTAATCAGATCACTAAAAATAATAAAATAAGAAAAAGTGTTTCAGGTATCTCAGCATCACTGGCTGATGAATAAACATTTGGCCATAACTAAACCTTACTTTAACTCCCAAGTTTTCAAAATAATGACATTGTTCCTGTTTAATCATGGGGGATAGGGTGGGGAAAGGAAGGGAGGAACATCACAAGTTGTTCATGTGGGATGACCACCCATCCGGATTTTTGCAAGACTGTCCCAGTTTTGTTGTTGCTTTAATCGGGACAATCATTTATCCCCGCGAGCACTCTTTGTAACCACCTCGGAAGTTCTCTGAAGCCAGAAAAACATCATCAGCTGGGCAGGCAGAAAAAAAGCCTGCAAGGGGTGGGAGAGTGGGAGGGTGTGGGGGGTGGGGACCAGCTGTGGGGATGAGAAACATTTGGGGGTGAGTGTGAAGGTAGCAGCAAAGGGCTGGGTCCCAAAGGAACAAAAAGAAAGTTGGCAATTATCATTTGGGAAACTAGATCAGACTGCTTCCCCTAGGTCCTTAGAGAAAAGGTTAATTTTCCTTCTCAGACGTTTCTTAGGAGAGATCTATATTTCAATGACCAAGCGAGGCGTGCTTCTCCTTCGGTCATTTCAAACCCTGTCATCCTTCTTGCAATTGAGGGAGGTCCAGCGGCATGGAGCTCACCTGGCTCCTGTGCAGTTGAATCCTACAAGCCACAGGCTGTTCAATCAGATCTTTTCCATCATCCACAATCACTCTAGAGGGTAAGGGTGCACTGGATGCATCTTTGAGGATTTTTGAATGGAAAGCCAGAAGGATTGAGCTGTATTAAACTCCAGGGGAAAAGTTCAGGTTGTGCCACAGTTCCTTAAGGCAGCTGCTTGGTATTCATTCAATATTCAATAATTACTTATTCAGTATTTATTTACTGAACACCAACTATGAACCAGACACAACTGGCTCTGGGATGTACAAATATTTTGCCTGTGTTACTCCTAAAATAACTTTGAAAAATAAATATCTCAGCATAAGTTTATGTTTATTATTATTAAACAGTTTATAAAATGAAGTTTGCAGTAATTTGACATGATTCAATTGATCAATGCATATTGATCATAAAGTACATCAAACATATTTGATAGATTTTAAAAATTAAATTGTCTTAAAAAACATTCAGTTAAGCTTTAAGATATACAAGTCATCAAAACTAATTTGGGTGTTCTGTATCCAGAATTTTCCAACTGGTGGGGACAGGCTTCATTTAAAAAAAAATGTTTATTGATTTTTAAAGAGAGAGGAAGGGAGAGGGAGAGAGAAAAACATTGATGTGAGAGCATAACATCCATTGGCTGCCTCCTGCACACCCCATACCGGGGATCGAGCCCATTACCCAGGCATTAGATGAAAGCAGCAACCTTTCAATGTGTGGGACAATGCCCAACCACCTGAGCAACACCAGCCAGGGCCAAGCTGCACTTGTTAAAAATTAATGGTAAGACAAAGAAAGAAAGTGCCTTTGTGCAATTAGGATGCCCTGATCAACCACTAAAAGTATCTTTGTTAAACTGATATTACAAATTCTACTTTAGTTTGTCATCCAAAAGAGGTTTTTATACCTCTGGCTAATGCAGTATGTTAAGATTTTATACCTCTGGCTAATGCAGGTTGGGATGTGTGATTGTTTGTTTTTTTTTCCCCTCCCCTGAAATGTCAAAACTTATTGTAAACACAGGTGTATTCCCAGACTACTTTAAGAAAAAAGAACAATGGAACTGAATATCTGGAATTTAATTCCCTTAAGGTTGTTAGACCTTTGTTTTTGATATAAAAGTTCAGGATGGAGAGAATTTCTAATGATACTGCCTGGATTATAAAGTAGGAATGATGGATTCCTGCCAGTGGTCCATTAACTACCCCAATATATTCAGAAAATCTCACTTAAACAGCAGTTCCATGGAATAAAGGCAAGGTCCTTTCTAGCTTCAGTTGTTCCACCCTGTTGACTCTGTGTCGTTAAGCAGAAAGGAGATTGCAGGGAATTCTCTACTTTGAGCACATACCACCTTCTCAACTGTAACATGCACATTATGTCTATGGATCACAAGGTAAATGGGAGGGTTAATCTATCCCATATGGTCTCAATGCCTAGAAAAATCTAAACCAGGTAGTTTACATGGCTAACATTTTTGCCTGTTTTTGACCCATTGCCCCGTCATGTGGTATAGATAGGGCAACCAATAATTATATGCCATGCTCAAAAAGCAGCATCTCAGGAATGTTTTTGCAGCTGTGGTTGCAGCCCTTTATACTCCATATCTAATCTAATAAAAGAGTAATATGCAAATTGAGCCTCACTCCATTACACCCACAAGCCATGTCCACTGACCAATCAGGAGTAAATATGCAAATTAACCCAACAAAGATGGCGGAGGCCAGAGCCAGGATACTTGCATTGCAGCAATGCAAGTATCCTGGCTCTGGCCACTCCAGGCCTATTGGAGACTTAGAAGGCAGGGGAGACAGAGAAGACCAGCTCCAGTGCCTGAGGCTAGTTTCTGCTGGGAATTGAAGAAGCTGCCTGTCCGTGATCACAGGCTCGGGGAGAAACCGCCTGTCTGTTGATGGCAGGTTCAGGGAGAAACTGCCTGTTGGTGATCACAGGCGGCTTCTCCCCCGTGCCTGCGATCATGGACAGGATTGGGCCTAAGTCAGAAGATGGACATCCCCCTAAGGGGTCCCAGACTGTCAGAGGGTACAGACCAGGCTGAGGGACAACCCCCCCCCCCCCACAGTGCACACATTTTTGTGCACCGGGCTCCTAGTACAATTATAAAGCCCTTTCGCATCCTGGGATTGGTTGAGTGTAATTGTTCTAACCAAAACAGAGGGAGAAACTGCACAATTTCAAGTTTCCTTCCAAATCCAGGATTGTATGTCTGTAATAGAATCCTTCCACTGTAGCCTTGCAAATTTCCCTGATCTCACGGCCTTCGGAAAGGTAATATGGAAGGATTTTGGAGTTTTACTGCAATTTGAATTATGCTCCCACAATGAATTCATTGTTACAAGTTACTGAACTGAGTCTCAATTTCCTCCTTGATAAGATGGATATAATTCATATCCTCAGCAAAGTTTCCCTACTTATCTAATCATAAAAATCTCCTGGTTTTTTTCTAAAAACTATTTGTGCACAGACCCCATAGAGACTCTAATTTTGTAGAAATGGATATGTTCTGGGTATCTGTATTTTTAATAAATACTGTTCTGGTGACCATATGATCAGGAAATATAAGAAAACACTGCCTTATAGAATTGTTGCAAAGATTAAAGATGCCTCTTGGATATATATATATATATATATATATATATATATATATATATATATATTCTGAGATTATCATATATATTATATTATATTTTCTGGCATATTAGACCACTGGGCATATAAGATGACCCCCAACTTTTGAGAATATTTTTTTCCTGGGTTAAAAAGTCATCTTATACACAAGAAAATACGATATATATATATATATATATATATATATATATATATATATAATCTGAGATTATCATATATATCATATTTTCTGGCGTATTAGACCACTGGGCATATAAGATGACCCCCAACTTTTGAGAATATTTTTTTCCTGGGTTAAAAAGTCATCTTATACACAAGAAAATACGATATATATATATATAATCTGAGATTATCATATATATCATATTTTCTGGCGTATTAGACCACTGGGCATATAAGATGACCCCCAACTGATATATATATCAGATAAGGTCTGGTCTACATGGACTCAGTTCTATCTCCCAGACAGAGATGAGTCTAAGGAAGGGATTGGTTCTGACATCAATGGGAGTCTAAGAGACTCACTGACAACAACTATTTCTAGGCATATTCATCTTCACTCTTATTATTTACCCACGGTGCTTAGGGGTGGGCTTGAAACTTTCTAAAACTATACGAAAAAAAACAAAAGAACACATAACAAACATGTCAGTGCACTTTGGAAGAAACACAGTGTAGACGCAGAGCAGCCAACTCATCCAATTTGGCTGGATTGTTTCATATCCTCATGTGGTGTACACCTGTATATTATGAGCAATGCATAGCTTTGCAAGTTTGGGGTGTTTTTTGTTTGTTTGTCTTGTGTTTTTTTTGTTGTATCCTGTGACTCTTTATAAAACAAGCATTCTTCTTCATCATATCAAGGTGATAAGTAGGTGATTATGTGTTTTTATTAATTTTTATTCTTTGTATACCATCAGATTCTCCTTTCCAATGAAAATCACACTTAAAATTCAAATACTGATGTCCAAGGCGATATGAAAACTTAATATGCTTTAAAACTGCTGTTCAGAAAATACCTTTTTTATGATTATTATAACATAAGTCATTGTCAGTAAATATTTTACTTTGAGTCATTTTTCATTTATAAAATCATGGATTTAGAAATGAGAATATGAAAGAATGGTGTGTGTGTGTGTGTGTGTGTGTGTGTGTGTGTGTGTGTGGTGTTTAAGTTATCTGAGGAACTGCACTGAATAAATGTATAATGGAATTTACTCATGCCAAGATGACAGATTATTTAGAACTGAGTAAAGAGGAAAATTTAGTTTTTTTCACTTAAACCCTACGCTTTCAAACATTTTATCATTTCCACTAGCTGCATGTGTTAGCTAGTAAAGTTAATACCATTTTAAAAAGAACTAATATTATGAGATTCAAAGTGAAATTTCTTATTCTCTGCTAATTTATGCCTCTTGGTTTTCTTATTAGGAAGGCTTGAAAGAATTTAGTTTTCCTAGGGACAGGGCTTCTTGCAAGAGTATCAAGAATTCAGACAGAAGTTTCTTGAGTAAAAGTGTCCTCTCTTATTTCACAAATGTCACATTTTTAGGAGAATCAGATTAACAGTAAGTCTCTCTCTCTCTCTCTCTCTCTCTCTCTCTCTCTCTATATATATATATATATATATATATATATATATATATATATATATATGCAATCCATTTGTCCAATAATTATTTATTTGAGCTAGTGTGTATTGTCTTGGCTAAATTCATTTAGTATAGAAAATGCAAACTTTACACTTCTCTAATCTTGCTCAATTCTCTTTCATTTCCTCTAGGAATTAGGCTAGACATTTTAAAAGACCACTCACTACCTTCTATTCTGCTATTCTGATTTTGAGGAAACAGTTGATAGGAGCTGATAAAATTGAAAGATTGTTTTCTTTTAGGGTTGGGAAGATGAAAAATCAGCACAGCAAAATATAATCTTCAATATTCCTTTGCAATGAAAAGATTCTTAATTTTCGTTTAAGAGCTACTCTAAGCCCTGAACTACTTTTAAACCTGTGCTTGAAAATAAAATAAAAATGTTACTGCTTAAATTAAGAGTCACAAGCAAGAAGGCAGGCAGCATTTTATTCCCCCTGGTATGCTGGGAAGGTAGGCCATTATTTGAGAAGTACCGTCCGACATGATTCTCTAGATGGTTGGAGCAAGAGGATTACCTAATAGAGATAGCACAAAGATCAAATCAGCTAAGAAACCCTTTGATTAAAAAGGTAAGAGGAAGCCCTGATCTTTGTGGCTCAGAGGTTGAGAGTAGTCCCATGCACCAAGTAATCCGGGTTCGAGTGCCAGTCAGTGCACATGCCTGGGTTTCAGGCTAGATCTCAGTGGGGGTATAGGAGCAGTTGGTAGATGTTTATCTCTCATTGATGTTTCTATCTTTCTCTCCCTCTCCCTCTTCTTTTTCTAAAATCAACAAAAATATATTTTAAGAAAATAAAATAGGATGAAGAGGTGGTTCATAGTTCTAACACAGAACTCTGCCTAAGCAAATCATCTACTTTTGCCTCTGCCATTTAGAGGAAAATAGACAGTATGTCTGAGAAGAATCTTGGACTGAGATCATTATCCTATATAATAAAAGCCAAATATGCAAGTTATTCCCTCGGGCGGTCTTTCAACTGGGAATTAATTCCACAAGGGAGACTGGGAGTGTGACAGCTCACTAGGATGTGTGCTAACCACCAGGGGGCGGTGCAGAACATGGCTGGCATCAGCGAAGCTCTGCGACCTCTAGCCAGCTACCTGGGGTGGAGGTGATGGGGACAGAGGTGCAGTGAGAATGTGGGGTGCCTACTGAGCTCTCTCTCACTCCCCCTGCTACCCTCCCCTGGGATGCCAGGGCTCACACACTGGGGATGCCCCTGCTTCAGGTGCCCAGCACCAACAAGGAGCCTGCCCCACACCCGTGGAGCCTCTTCTGGGTGAGCCAAGCCACAGCTGTCAGAGCACAGGGGTTGGTCAGGCTCCCCATGGGTTCTCGCAGGAGCCCGCCTGAGAGGCTGGCAGGGAGTGTGCTGCCCACCTGGCTTCACAGAGGCCCAAACTGTGCCCTGGCCCACAGCATCCGGCCAAGCTTACTGCATCTCTGCAGGGGACTCAGGCAGCGTGATTCAGGCAGGGAAGTGTGGGGGGGCATGGGAGCCCAGGGGCCCAGGTGCTGCTCAGGGCCCAGAGGTCAGCTGGGGCCTACCCTTCCACCCCAGATGCTCATGCTTTGATAGCAGGCCAGGCCTAGGCATTGCACCCATGCACAACTTTTGTGCACCGGGCCTCTAGTTATATTAAATACTTCTAGGCAATGGAGGGATGAAGATGCAAATTTTAAGTGTATCTCAGGACTTTATCTCCTGAGCTTTGAATAAGCTAATTTGTTTGTTTTCAAGAGAAAGGAATGGACATTATCTCATGCAAATAGTTATTTTGCTATCCTTTTTTCCCATTTCCCAACTTGATTTCATCTCTGGGTGTTTCAAGCCAATATTTTTATAGCCTGTAACAGTTAAGGATCTGTGCTTTGTACCCATGTTTCATTTTTATGTATTTGAAATGTTCAGTTGATAAGGCAGATAGATCCCAAATAAAAGTTCATGCAAGGAGCAGTCTAAGCACATTTACATGGTCATGTGTAGGTTTCAAAGATCAGGACCAGCTATGTTTGAGAGAGTTTGAACTAGTTTCAGAGTTTCCAACATAATGACAGGGCTAAAGCATCCAGGTGGAACAGTCATATGACTTCCTGACAGAGGAAATTACAATAGCCAAGGCCACTTGTTTCTTTCAGACACTCACAAGATGATTGCACTGAAAAGCTCCAGCTTGGAGAGTATTTTTAGTGTCTAATAAGAGCAATTATATGGCCACCTGTTGTTTATTACAATAAAATACTTTTTCTAAAAATAATCAATATTTCAATCCACACATGGTCTTCCTTCTCAGCCTCCTACCCCCCAGGAACCAACTTAAATTCTTATTGGTGGAAGAAGGGATTGAAGAAGGGCAACAAACACAAGGACAAAGAAAATGTATGTCTAGTGAAAACATTTCATAGAGAAGGATGTCACTCATTGGCTTATTACATCTATCAAAAAAAACGCATTTAAATATTTTGCTAGAGGATTGGAAAGGGAAGGAATTCTGAGCCAAATGACAGATCCTTTGGTTTATGTGACCCTAGAGTTCAAAGCTCAGCCTCAGAACACATACTCAATGTGTTAGTAATCTCAAAGAAAACACATTGAAGATGTTGGTACCCACAGCACCCACATCTTAGTACATCTGCTTGAGTGGTGACCAGCACATTCTTAATACTGCAGGAGTGGCGAGGTGACTTGTTCTTAGATGGAAAAAAGATGAAAGCATGTCTCTGGACTTAAGTCACTGCCCTTCCATCCCAATGGCCCTTTCAGCCTATGCAGAGTATGCCCCTCTCTGTGCTTACTGCTTCCTTTGTCGGCTCTTGTTCATTAATAAAGATCTCCAGATGTACTGGCATTGGAGTCTTCTTAACACTTCTGTGTCTGCCCTGATGTTCCAGCAGACTTTGAAGCAAATATGGAGCTTTAGAATGTGAGATGGGCGAGGGTTGGAGAGTAGGAAAGAGAAACAGTGAAGCTCAGATAGCATAGATCCCCCAGGGACTGGGGTAGATATGTCCTGGCTCACACAACTATTTTGGGTAACAGGAAGTCTAGGCAAACAAATTGAACAAAATTCTTTAGCCAAAGAGTTAATAGACTTTATATACAACTTTGCTAGGGTCCATCTTTAATTCTATACAATTTTCAATCCCCCCTCATCACATCTAGTAGTAAAGTGTTTCTAGAACTTTGTTTGCAATCCTGTTTGAAGTCTGTCCTGTTCATTTCTTTCAATCAAAGAAGGCAGCTATGTGACGATAAAGATGACCAGAAAACTTTCCTGTTCTCAGCACTGCATATGATTCCTATGTACCCCCAGCACTTGAATTATACACTCCACATGAGTGTATAATTGCACATGATGAGTCAGCCACACTCTCTCATGACTATGCATTTGCAAACATTTTCCTCTGCCTAGAACACCCTTTCTCCACATAATTCATCATTGAAATAATTCCAATGATTCATTCAGAAATTATATCAAGTAACTTTACTTTTGGGAAACCTTCCAGGCTGGCTCCTCACTTCGAGCCTGATGTGAAGGTGCCTTCTAACCTGTACCCTGCTTATACTGCATGCTCATCTCTACCGTGATATAGATCACATTCTATTGAGTTATTCTTCTGCCTTCTTATACTCTTTGATTGCAGAAATCATATTTCCTCTCTGTATCCCCAGTGGTCAGACAAGTTTTATAGAATAAGTTAAGGTAAGATGAAGCTGGAATAAGTTAGCATCTCACATTTTGCCTAGTAATGCATTAGCAAATGAGATTTTGTTGAAAGAGTGGTTGGGAATTTTTATACCATTGAATTGACAAAAATGTTCACATAAGTACCTATTGGGAGATGGTAAAAAAGAACGAATTTGAGGATTTTATAGATATTTTGAAATAGATTTTTAAAAATCATCCAAGAACTACATAAATTATTCATGTAGCTAAGGGAGTCATAGCTGTTTTTAGAAAGGATGATGAGTAATTTTCTAGCCAGCAACTTGATTACAGCTGTTTCATGTTGACCACAAATGCAGTTTCAAGTGCTATCATCAGTTACTTTACATCATATTCTTATGCTTGTGGTACTTTTCACACATACATTATCTAAAGTAAAAAAGGAAACTCATTGCCCCTGACTGGTATGGCTCAGTTGGTTGGGTGTCATCTGCACCAAAAGGTTGCTGGTTCAATTCAATTTCCGATCACGGCACATGCCCAGGTTGTGAGCTCGATCCCCAGTAGCGGACTACCAGGAGGCAGCTAACTGATGGCTCAAATCGTTCTCTCTCTCCCTCTCCCCTCCTCTCTCTAAAAACATATATATATATATATATATATATATATATATATATATATATATATATATATATATTCTTTGATTTCTAAGTTATATATTTATCAGTGGTCTCTACCACAGCAATAATGTTGCGCTCATCACCATTTACAGCAGTGACTCTGTATTGCACCTCTTTCCTAATTGTCCCCAGAAAATTGTTTAAGAATCTTGGTGAGTGGCTATAACACTGTGTACTTCTGAGAGTCAGAGGAAACTGCTGATACTCCATCTGAAATTCTTCTTTATAACTTTTCTTTACCTTTATATATATATACTAGGGGCCCGGTGCACAAAAATTTGTGCACTCGGGGTGGAGGGAGTCCCTCAGCCTGGCCTGTGCCCTCTCACAGTCTGGGACCCCTCAGTGGATGTCCTATGATGGCCCCAGTCTGCCAGGCGCCTTGTGTGTGTATGTGTGTGTGTGTGTCACCACTGGGGACCTGCCCCCAGCCGCATCTGAGGCTCGGAGCAGTCCTCCTGTGTGTGTCTACCTGCTGGGGGCCTGCCCCCAGGCACACCGTGGAGGCTTGGAGCAGGCACCCCCT
>PVJC01050947.1:0-11636 GCA_004026665.1 Murina feae | reverse complement strand
TTTATTTTTCAAAAATAAGGTAGAAAGGGAGAAGCTCACCTCATAGGACAGCGGTTTTCAACCGGTGTGCTGCAGGAATGTTTAAAACATGCGATACCTGACTAGTCATCGGCACTGTCTTGTTTTCCCTTTGATTGTTAACTAAAAAAAATGACAACAGCCAACACAAAAAATAGCTGTTCAGTGTGAATGAATCAAAAATTACACCTCTTTATTTTTTTGTCAGGTTGCAAAAATATATTTTTTGGTGTGCTGCAGAATTTCAGTAACCAGTTTATGTGTACCATGAGAAGAAAATGGTTGAAAAATCACTGACCTAGATGAAAGTGACAATATGTATTGGGAACCTCAAATAGAGGAAAACAGGGAATGGGGACTTGCCAATGCGCCGAAGAAGCCTTGTTTTTTTCTGTGTTATTGAAACAGAGACACTCCTACAGTAGATATGTAATAAGTTCTTATTGAATTGTTTTAAGTAATGTAAAAAGCTTTTATGAGTCTAAGTGATTGACAAATTTTGATCAGAAATTTTGGGCATTTTCTGTACCTTAAAAGCTGTCTGCAGCTTGAGACACTCACTTTGCTTTCCCCTCAATATATTGTCCAGAACTCTTCAAAATAGCTTGATGTGAGCAAAGGCAAAAAATAAGCCATAGTTGTTTATATTCTTCCTGATGAGAGAAAGATTTTTACTTAGATTATTCAAATATATATATATATATGTATATTCAAATATATATATTCAAATATATATATGTATATATTCAAATATATATTATTCAAATATATATTATTCAAATATATATATGTATATTCAAATATATATATTCAAATATATATATTCAAATATATATATATTCAAATATATATATGTATATATACATATATATATATAACCAGAAAGTACACAATTTTTACACCTACATTTATAGCTGTGAAAAAAGTTTTTCTTCAAGGCAGACATGCCTTTATTAACCTGACTTAGATATCATATTGGCAACGGAGATATTAAGATGGAAAATTCTATGTAATAATAAGTCTTCTCTATTTACATAGGTTAAATATTATTGTAAAACATTTCTTATAAACAAAACTATCGTAATGGTTATAGTGTTGAAACATTAATGGTTTAATGGTATTAATGTGTTTTCATAATAAAAAGATCACAGCTGAAAAAAAATAAAGGATTGTTATATTCTACATTATTTTTACAAAATTAGACAGTAACTTATTACAAAATTTGATAGTAATTTAATTCTAAAATAAAAAGTAATAAAAGAATATTAACAGAGTATTAAAAACATTACTGAGGAAGAATTGATTGAATAAACTTAATACAATTGGTAAAATCATATTGAGGATGTAAAGTAGAAATGTTTGAATTGTAGCTTATTATAGCTTTTTAATTAAACATATAATTTTGAGAAAATGTAATAAAACATACTTTACTTGTATCTTTCCATTGATGTTATAAATATGCGTAATCTTTTGGAAAATATGTTAGCAATATAACCTTAAAACCTTAATTCATTTTTATTTATACCATTTAGACTAAATGTTTGTGCCCTCTCAAAATATATACATTGAAACCTGATGAAAAGATGTGGGATTTGAAGGTGGGATTTTATTTGATACAGTAGTGAGGATGGGATCCTTATGAATATGATTAGTGTCCTTATCAAAAAAGACTGTAGAGAACTCCCTTGTCCCTTCCCCCCCATGAAGTTGCAAGAAGACTGCTGTCCCTGAAAGAGACTTTGCCAGATATTGAATCTGTCAGTGCCATAATCTTGGACTTCACAGCTTCCAGACCTGTGAGAAAAACATTTTTGATTTCTTGTAAACAATCTAGTATAGCAGCCCAAATGGACCGAGGGAACCATTTTCCCAATAATTCAAGTTTAATAATGACATATAATATGATATGAAAAATAACATAATGTAAATATGTAAATAATTTAAATTATACCTAAATAATTTATGTAAATAATTTAAATTATGTTATCATAGAGGTATATACATATGTAAATAATTTAAATTATGTTATCATAAAGGTATATACTTGAAATCTATATGATCCCATCAACTAATGTCGCCCCAATACATTTAATAAAAAATAAATTATGCCATCTATAATTGGAAATATGTAGAAAAATCAAAATGCCCAATAATAGGAAATAAGCTACTAGGATACTTACTTCAGGATTTTAGGAGGTGACAATGTAGTGAGGGTGGAACCCTCATGAATATGATTAGTGCCTTTATAAAAGAGACTTCAGAGACCTCCCTTGTCCCTTTCTCCACATAGGTTTGCATCCATTAAAAGTGGAGTTATTGAAAATTAAAATTGAAAGATGATGTGGCAACATGGTAAACAAATATATATGCACACACTACTATGAAACAAAACAAAGTACACAAAATTTTATATCCTATGATTTCAACTCTGAGAAAGGAAAAACAGGACTGGTTTTTCCCTCTGCTGCAGTAATTCTGTTAGTGTAGTGATTTTATGAGTAGTCTATTTGTAAATTTGATTGTTTTGGTTCATTATATCATGTAATTATATTTTTACACTAAAATAATTAGTTTTTTACACTTAAAAAGCCCTTAGAAAATTAAGTTTAGGAATTATTTCCATTTTACTTTAATATTTATTTCTAGTCTTCTATTATTTGAATTATTCCATAAATCATCTTTTAAAGGCATGTAATGGAATAATTCCTTCTCCTTCTTAAAAGTTGTGAGTGTATCATGTCATGATTCTGGATTAATGATTTTCTTTTAAAATAGCTTTATTGGTTTATGCATTTGCTCAATCAATCCTTGGCACTATGAATGCTTTAGATAGAAACTAGAAAGTGTTCTTAAGTTGATATATGGCACTCAAACTCAATAATTTGCAAACCCAGCAAGTTAAATTACCAAAGAAAAAAATTAATAAATGTAGAAGTTAAATTATTTTCTATTTTTTACCTTGCCATTGCCAAGGTTTAAAACAAAATTATGACAGGATGACATTTTGTTTGCTTTTAGATGAATGATTCAGTGAAGGACTAATGGAAAAAATATATTTTTGTTAATCAAATATCCTCATTTTTCAAAGTTTTATTAATTTTCTATCTGTTTCCCACTGGGACTGTATATAATATATTTTTGCAATTCCTAGTAAAAACACCCCATATTATTTTTCACTTATGTTTCTATTTAACTATTTCCTAATGAAAGTTGCATATAGTATCTTATTATTCTGGCAAGTACTATTAATAATGTTCCCATTTATGGATGAATGTGTTTTTATTTCAATTTTATTTTTAGCATAAAAACATTTACTTTAAATGATTGCTGGTCAGAAAAAATACATCTTATTTTATCAATGAAATTTGATTACCACCTACTTTGGAAAAATACATATAAATATATAAATTAAGATCAAAACAAATATATGGACACAAACACACTTGAAATTTGATGTTGTTTCCGTCAAATTTCATACAATAATTTATATATTTTTTCCTATCTTTACATGCATTTAGTATAAGTGTGTGTATATTCTATCAAATATATATAAAATCTATATTGAATATGTATTACTTGAGTTTCAACATTAGTATACTGCCATGTGATCACATCTTTAAAACCAAAAAGAGTTTGTAATTGAAAATGTTTAATATAATATATAATGTATTATTTTATTTAGACCCTTATCAATTTGATAATCACTAAAGACATTTAATTTGACATATGTTTAACAGAGAATGGAAACAGGCTGGTGTAGTCATTGAGGAGAATAATTTGAGAATATTTATATGGGCAAGTGTATGTGTATATACATTCATATTCTTGAATAATGTCATAAAGAAACATCCATATAGTTTCATAAGATATGCATATGCAACTATATTTATGGCAGTTGTTTATGGTACTGGAGAGTAGGTAGCAATATATGTTTTTACCATGCAGTTCCTTGACTCAGTAAAACTCAATGCACACTCAGCACTATCCATATAATTCGAAGCAGTGCTGAATGAATAGAAAAAATACATGAATGATATATATATATAATTAACTGTGTTTTAAAATAGATATTTCCCAAATAACCCAAAGCGTCAGTTAGGGTGGTAAAATATTTGTAGGAAATGGGGACATAAAGATATAATATGGAAAATAGAAGGTCATACCTATTGCAATGGGGCTTAAAATATAATTAACTGAATGTTCTCTATCAAAGGCCTTAATTGAATCCTAAGTTAATTTATTAATTCAAAAAGATTCAACAGAGAAAGCTGCAATATTGCATGAAGTTGATTTTAATAAATTAACTGCTCTTTTGGTTAATCCTTGTCTATGGAGAAATGTCCTTATTTAATCCTAGATTTCTGAAGAAAGCATTTTGAAAACACGCTTGGACTGAGATAAAATAAAACCTTTGGACTGCAATCATCCAAATTGTGTTGGGATTTCTCCCTGGGTACAAATGGCTAGACTAAATTTTAGGGGATTCCTTTTGGTTGCTTTTTTATACTCTACCATTACCAATACTACCTTAATCAGTTCAACAATGGCGCTTCTTCTAACCGGGTTCCCGGGGCGGAGGGGGAGGGAGACACTAGGATGCAGAATTTAATGTATAGTTTTCTTTCAAAGTTATGAAACCTGCAGCATCATATTGTATTAAACCTGTGTCTTGGGAGACATGCTCTTTGACCTATTGTTGTAGTCTCCCTAACAAAGGTAGCAATTGGGTTCGCTTGGTGGAAAAGTCATATGGGGATCAAATTATCTCCCTGCACATCCAGCGGTAATACCATCTAGTATCCACTGGAAAACAAAAACCTCTTTAAAAGTATAACTGAGAAATATGATGATTCATTTTATTGATTTGCCATGACTGAAGAGAAGAAAAGGAGAAAAATGAACAGAAAGAAACAATTTAAGAATAGCCTTTTGTTAACGTTTATAATAAAAATAACACAGTATTGTTCCTGGAGGTACCTAACATCAAATTAATCAAAACAATAGCATGTAGAAACTTGAGAAACAGAGTTATCAGTTTCTTACTTAATTATAATTCTCTTTTGAGGTTTCAAGAAGAAATGAGTGCATTTGAAGTTTTGTGTTTTTCCCCCCACAGATTTACCACTCTGCATTTAATGTATACTACTGTATTATAATGTTTGCATTAATCTAAAAGGTAACATATCTAAACTTTGTGTGTATAAACCTTATTTTTTTCTCTGGTATCCTCATATTAGTTTGAGAAAAACCAATAAGGTCTGCATTCCAGGACTAGATGAAATCTCAGGAGACATTTTAGGAGATTTTATTTTTATTTTTTCCAGAAATAGCTTGAGGAAGAAGAGATGCAGCCACAATGTAATCACAGCAGAGACTCTTAATTCATTTTATTCAGGTAGATAAGGTTATTAAAATTTTCACAATATTTTAACTTGTGCCAAATATGCCCATAAAATCTGGAAGCTACATCTAAGACTTAGTGTGCATTGCCTGGCTGGGACCTATTTGTCACCTGGGAAGACGATATTTAGTTTCTACCCAGCAGGGAAAATAACAACAGCAATAACAGCAAACCCATGCTGCTAATCTCTTGGTATACTTTATCTGGGATTACAGTTTACCAGTCAGGGAATTGTTTAAACGCCTGGGAGGGCTGCATAATCTCCCTGGGTGCGCGCCCCAGGAAAGAATTGCCTGAGACCCCGGCTCTCCTCAGCAATTGGACGCCTTTGGAAAATGTATTAGTACTTATAAATATTTTGGTTAAGAGTCGCTGACTAAATAATGCCCACTTCTAAGAGGAAGCATGGGAGGTGTTTATTATTTTGCCCACCTTAGTTGTCGTGTAATGCACAAAACTGAATATCAAGTGATGCTGAACGACTGAGGTAAAGACAAACGTGTGAAAAGAAGTAACAGAAACCATTCTACCCTAAATTCCACTATTATTTTTATAAAATATATCAAAACACAAAGTAAAGTCAGTACATCTGTTGTTAGAATTAAAAAACAAAAACAAAGAAACAAAAACAAAACAAAACAAAAACTGTCTAAGCCCACTTCAAGGACAAGGTCTGTGTCTTACTATTTCCTGTAGGTCTGCCATCAAGTCAGTTTCTCTATAATCGTAAAGACTACAGCAGAATAAATATTAAAAGAAATGCTTTCAAATAAACGAAGAAACTATAACCAGAGATCTGAAAGAAAATTTTTTTTGCATTTAAGTACTTAACTAGAAGCACATTCCTCCCCCCCTGAATAAAGCATTTCTTCATGTTCCATATCTCTTTGAACTATATCACTATCTAGTCAAGAAAATCCTAAGATTTTAGAAGTCAAATATACCTTCTAATGCCTCTCCTATATTACATATCTGCCCCATCCCAATCCTCCCATGGTGTAAATTCCTCCAATTTTACCTGTTTGCACCACTGCAGCCATCTTATAACTGCTTTGCAGTGTTGTCTGTTTCCAATCCATGTCCCATGTTGCTTTTAAGCTTATTTTTCTAAAGCAGATATTAGATCAATATTCCTCTATCTATTACAAATTAATTAATTATATCATTCTATCTGCATCCAGAAGTCTAAGTAAATTACTGTGGTATATTTATGTTTCTAGAAAACTCTGTTCATTAAATTACTAACTCACATACTTGGAAGGTGGGGTGGACTTCAGAGTTTATTCATTTCCACGACTAAATAAAGTAGCAAAGCCATAATTTCCCCTCATCTGACTTATTTGCCTATGATAGTAATAAATTTATTTTAACTCATGTTTTATTCATGAACTAAAGATGATTTCAATAGATGTTAGACTGTGGCACACTTTCTACATATTTGAGGAAAAAAGAAGTGTGTTTTTTAATCATGAAACATGTCTTTAAAGTCTTCCTCATGTGACAAATTGGGGCATGTGCCCAGCCCTGAAGCAACCACTTTGGCCATGGGAATGGGGTGTTTTTTATTGGCTCAGCTCAGCTGAATGATACTTTGCCCCTGGAACTAAAACAGTAGCTCATAGAGAAAAGATGCAATGAGTGGTGGGAACATAACTGTGTGTTTTCCACATGCTGCTAACAAAATGCCCTGCTTCTCTCTTTGTTGATTCATGCATTCCAAATGTAACATGTCTGACACAACATGTCCCATTACACGTGTTCTTCTTACAAAACCCTCCTCTGGAAGCTGGGCAGAGCTTTGTGATTTGCCTAGTTTACAGAATATAGTGGAAAGGAGGAAAAGTGACACCTCGTGAGGCCAGTTCTCACGGATGCCACAGATAACTGCCTTGCTCCCTGGGGATGCCAATACCTGGAACCAACCCATCATAACATGAGGAAAGCCATACAACATGAAATGGCATCATATAGTTGGTGTTTTAGATTTTTTTTCCCCTGAAAAACCCAGCTCTGGTTTCAGTTCAATTATAGCATTAGCCAACATTAACATGAGTAAGGAAGAATTCTGTGTAGCTCCAGCCCCAGTGACCATCTAAAGATGAACTAAGAGACTCCTAGAAAATATTGCCCACCTGGAAGCAGCAATCTCCAGAAGTGTGAGATAGAATAAAGTTATAATTTGAATTCTCTAAGTACTTGTGATTCTTACAAGCAATAGACAAACAGAACACACTGATGCTAACACATCTTTGAAATAACACTTCTTTCTGCAAAATCTATTTATACTAGGGCACTCATGTTCCTTCTATAAAGGTCAACTTGCCCCAGCTCCTTTGCAGCTCTGTAGGACTTACTGCTACTGCTAGAGATAAGGAAATAGTCATGCTCCAGTCAAAACTTATGAGTCTGTATCCTGTGTTGAGAAATAGAGCAACAAACTTTGTGCATCACCTTTTTGTGTTTTTTTGTGAATAAAAGCTTGCTTCTGCATCTGGTCGGGGCTGCAGTGTCAGTCCTCACTTTGGTGGGGTGCTGGCGCTGCAGACCAGCTGACAAGCTGAATAAAGGCTCCAAAATTCTACCTTTTGGCTCTGGTCGTCGTCTCTTCTGACGGAGTCCTCCATAACATTTGGAGGCCCCATTGTGAGATAAAATCCAGCTCATCTCTTGCAAGTTGCCCCATAACACCTCATTCTGTTATTTTACCTTTTTATGCTCTAGAGCATCTAGAGAATAAAAAAAGTGTATTCTGACTTAATACTATTGTTTATATATGTCTTTTCCACCTGATTGCACTCCTTGAGGGAATGAATGAATTGCATCATATGCTTTATTTATTTATTTTCTACTGTGGAGAGTATAATAGTTACTCTATAAAGTTTATTGAATTTATCAATTGATCAATCAATCCACATTTACCTCAGAGTTAATATGAGCATTTGAACTGATGTTTACTTTTTTTAGGTTATACATTTCTCTTTGTATGGCATGATTATATTCTAATTTCCTTAACAATAATAGAAGTTTGTAAACTTTTAAAAACATATGGCACATTTACCATTTATGTATAAAGTTTATAATTATTTATCTTGGAATTGAAACTATTTCTAATTGGCACAATAGGTCTTGAAAGGAAGTGAATAAATGAACTATCCTTGCCTTTCCTCCTATCTAGTTGCTTTGTTTAAAAACAAAGGAACAAATAACACCAAATAAAACTCATGTTTAGATAAAGATTTGCATATTATCCTTCTCCCTATGTCTGGGACTCCTACTGAAATAAAAGTTTCACTTGAGCTAAAGTAAAAAACTTTCCTCAAGATTGTGTAGATTCAAGTCATTGTAGGTCAATCTTCCTTTCTGATAGTTAATATATTTTCATTTAGTTAAAAAATTGCAGTAATTTATTTATTTCTTTGCAATGATTGCTTCTTCTTTTTTTTTTAAATCACAGTTCTCACCTTAACTTCCCCCATGATTTAGAAGTACATTTTTTTTGTAGGAAATAAAAACTTTAATTGTTCACAAGGTAAGTGTCGGCATTTTCAATAACAATATGATCTTTTATATATGCTTGCTTTTGTGGTCTAAGTCAAAAACTGTTCAAATGTGTACTTTCCCTTTATCCTTTGGTACTTTTCTTTGTATGAGATTAGAAAGATGGAGAAACATAATTTAAGAACTTTTAAAAACTGCTTTCAACACACTTTGATTTTAGCCAAATACCATTGAGAAATTGTTCATGATGTTAATCGTATACACAGAGAAACATAAATGACAGCCTTTGCCTCCACAAAGAAAACACTACACAGTAAAATTGTTCCCAAAACAATAAGCATCAAAAGATATCTAGAATGGAATGTTAAAATAATAAGTGGACTAAGAGATGACTTCTTGCTGAGAAAATCAGAAGAGAATGGGTGGTTATGATATTTTAGCTGGGCCTTTAAAGTCTTCTGATTTGCATATATGATATGGCTGAAAGACACTGGAGTCAGAAATTATGCAATCAGATCATAAAATAAGAAAGCACCGCTGTGCTGAGCATCTGTGGTACTGCCAACAGGGTGTACGAAAAGATAGTAATAAAAGTAGAAGATGAGTACCAGCATGAGTTACTTTGGTTTTCATTTCCTTGGAATCATGTTCATTGTTGTCCCATTAGATCCGTAAGAACTGTGTAGATACCTTTTTTATTTTTAATTAAGTAGAGTTGATATACAATATCATGGTGGCTATACTCATTTATACAATAGAGTGATTTGAATTTTTTATACCATACAATGTGTCTTTTTTGACAAAAAGTCCACAGATGCTTTTTTGCCATCAGTAAATTTGGGTTAAAAGCAAATAATATTTTGTTGTGCAAATCTATGATTTTATCTATTATATTGATTTGCTGATTTGAAATGGTTAAGTGTTGCTTTTACTTTTTTTCTTCTACATCTAGTTTCCTGATATTGGATCTCTTAAAATATTTATTCCACTACGTAGAATGCAGTCAAAATAAATCATGGCTATTTCTGTGCAAGAATAAGTATGAGTTTTTAGCTAAAATAAAATTTGTTTATGTTTTTCAACTATTTGTGTTAGTGCTAGTACTTTAAATACTAGCTGGCAAGTCTTTTACATATTCATGAGTCATCTATAGCAATGAAGAGAATTTTTTTAAGCTATGTCTAGAAAATTATATTTAGCAGTAAATTACCTAAGGACTTTTGTGAAGATCTACATACCATGAGTTTTGCTGCTGTATTAATGATATGCTATAGCAAATTTAGAAACTTGATGAACTGTTAAATTTAACATTAAACTCAGGGTATAAGAAATAATATAAAAAATATAAAATATAACTCAGGCTATAAAGGAATAATATAAACCTGTTGACTGAATATTTCACTATGGCATGTTTTGTTTTATTTTAGCTTTCTTCAGCTGAATTACCTCCATTTCATCCTATTTTGTTTTGCATTTCAACACTTTTATTTTTCACACAGAGGGAAATTCATCCTAATGACCTATCTCTCTGAGTGTAGCCCTTAAAATATGGTCCTACCCTGACAGTGCTGACCGGTGGAGTATGAATTCCACACTTTCTAGGCTAAGGCCTCTTGGAAAATGCAAAAGGAATCACTGTCCTACTTTTAGGGTTGGGATCGCCTTCTGGGGATGAAAACCAACAGGAGTTCAACAGTCAGAGTCCACTAGGCTTCCCTGGGTCAGTCCGTTTGGAAGGAGGTCAAGAAACAGGAAAAGCTGATGATGAAATGGCCATGTTGACCAATGATCACAGGCTGGGAAGGGACATATTACTCTACTCAAAGAGGAGTGATAATCTGGCAGCTATATTGTCTTCGTGGAAGTTTGGAAGCTAGAATCATTTTAGGACTGAAAGATTACTCAGGAGTCCAAGCTTTGCCAGGGCTAAAAAATCGTTTATTAACTTTTGTGGCTTCATATCTAAAATTGTACATGAAATAAAATTTAACTAAAATTATTTAAAATGAATTAAGTAACAATTCACTCTCTTGAAATGAGAGATTTCCCATATCAGTAATATATATTTCTTTAATTTTAAGCGTGCCAAGAGACAAAGCTCTACAATATTCATCAGAGAAATCTAATAGTTTTACATGGGATTTAACATACTCTTCTACAAAACAGACACTAAAATTTCAGAAATTTGCTGTTTGAAAAAAAAAAATATATAAATGGCACTCCCTAGGTGATCTTTATAAGCAAGTTAGTGCTGAAGTGAAGTGAAATGTTTAATTAGTCAGCTAGTTTTATGATAACTATCACTATTAGATAAAGACATTTTAAAGAACTATTGGACATATTGTGGAATATGTAAGAAAATAATAAAATATTTTGCAAAAGAGCTCATACGTGCTTTAATATAAAACAAAGCATTTTATAATATAGGTATATGAAATTATCTGATGAATTTAATAGTGATGAAATTATACTTTTACTTTTAGAACACTTTGATTATATGTTTTTCAATATTAAAACTTTCATCTATACTAATAAAAGCGAAATATTAAAATTAACCGTTTCTCCGAGACAGGGTAAGCCACACCCACCAGCCAATCAGAGCGGCTGTATGCAAATTAGCCCAGCCAAGATGGCGGAGGCCGCAGCCCTGGTGTGAGGCTTCTCCAGGGCTGCGGCCTCCGCCATCTTGGGAGCCTCCCGCCTGAGAAGGCATCCAGCG